>OOFB01018446.1:0-11242 GCA_900323305.1 Trachyrincus murrayi | reverse complement strand
CCCCCCCCCCCCCCCACGATCCATAAACCTTGGAGAGACGGAGGGAGCGGCTCGGAGCAGCAGGCGAACAACAGCTGACAGACGTGGAGGCCAGTGGAGGGTTTCCTGGTTGTCAGAACAGCCTGAGACGCTCCCAGTAGAATGTGATCCAGTGATCACTGAGACGCTCCCAGTAGAATGTGTGATCCAGTGATCACTGAGATGCTCCCAGTCAAATGTGATCCAGTGATCACTGAGACGCTCCCAGTAGAATGTGATCCAGTGATCACTGAGACGCTCCCAGGACGGACGGACAGAGGCGAGGGTGCTACAATACCCCTCCCCCCCCACCCCCGACACTTCTGATAGTGGTGTGGGAGTGGTGAGATGTTGCACAAGTTAGGGTCAATTGAAAACAGAAGGATCTATGGAATCTACCGAAACGTGTGACACAACTTCAGATATCTAATCATTGTTGGTAACTGGAAAAAAATAAATGCCAGTACTCCCCTTATTCACATGTTGGCGTGTGTATCAGCAAATCATTATTTAAAAAAAAGTCACGGTACACCAAAGAGTAAAATGTAGAAGTGCCAGTACTGCGTACCGGTGAGTACTGGCCCACTTCGAGCACTGGTATGAGCGGAATAAACCACCACCAAAATAATGTACTTCAGTGGTGGCAACGTCGGCTTCGCCTCGGCCGCATCACCCAGCCCGTCCTCCAACCTAAACGACAGAATAGGTTTGTCATACGCCCCAAAACGACCCGTATGAGCGTTTGCTGGAACAGCGCCTCTATCGGCTGGCCCTGCGTCCACGTCACGTGACTGTCAAGTTTCTGTCTGCGACAACAAAATGGATGACGTTTCTTTTATTCTCAGTGGAAAATGCTAGTTTCGGCATTAAAATGCATTTTGATAACATATCTAGCGAGAAATGTGCGTTTTATTTTCATAATTTTCATTCGGTGAATGTATATGATGTTTAGTTTGTTAGTTAATGCAACATTTTCTATTGTTGCTATGGTGGTTGCTATGGACGCTGCTATGGCTGAAACCACGTAGCTTGCATGTTGTTTGAATCATTGTCTTTGCGTTGTGTAGTTTTCGGAGCTGTTATGTTATATGTTATTTTATGCAACTGTTTGATGATGTTCTTTCAATAAAAACAGATTTCAGAGTGCCCCAGGGATGACCTATTTCTTCTTCTTCTTTGGATTTCCAACAGACTAGGCGCATTGCTGTGGTAGCAATGAGGTCACCCTCCAGTAAGCCGACGTGTTTTAGTGGGGCATCTTCGTCATTGCTTTGCCAAAAAGTCCATTCTAAAGATTCATTATATATACATTTTGTTTAACAAGATAACCATGACAAATTAATAAGTAAGATCCCACCGATCCAACACAATCTGAGAATCGCCTTACGCAAAAAACGTTTTTTGCGAAAGGCGTGGCCCCACAAGTTTCTATCTCCATCCCACCGGAAATGGGGAACTAAACCTAACCCTAACCCTATCTCTGTATTGCAGGTCACACTCCTTTTCGGGACCTTTTGAGGTGGCTAGAGATGCCAAAAAAATTGTAGGACTAAATGACTCAGCATATCAGCAGGTAGTGTAGGGGCATTGAGAGAAGGCTGACACAGCAGATCATGATCAGGGCCTTCAGATGTCTATTGTTTGGCTTTCAGTGGGTGTCAACAGGAAAAGGAGACAGGCAAAGAGAACATGAAGACAGAAAAAGGTTTGAAAAGACACAAAAGGGAAGGTTGTGGACAAGCCTGCAGCAGTCTAGAGGTAACTTAAGAGTTAACAGCAAGCCAACTGTAATTCAACGGTACGACCACAATTGCGTGTTTCAAGTTTCACAATTAAGAAAGAAACATGCTAAAAATGAGGCCATACAGATGCCTGCTATTGTAACAAAAGCAACGGTATCATAGGTGGCCATTGATAGGCCTACTGGTAGCAAACCGCTATAAAATACTCACATGAATAGAAATAAGCAATATCACTGTAATGTAAAATGTGCAAGCAGCCCTCTCTGCCTCAGGTTGTTCATTGCTAAGCATGCTCATGAATAATATTATCTCAAAAGGCACACTCTTATGCATGAAGGATAGCGTGTGTGTGTGTGTGTGTGTGTGTCCTCGCCATTTTCCATTAAATCATCAGATAGATGGACCATCTGATTCTCAGTGTACAAGCTGCTAGAAGACGTGCCAAGAATAATCATGGCTGGGAAAATTAGAATGAGCGGAGGTGGAGGAGAGGGAAGGTTCCCTTCATTTCTTCGTGAACATATCTATGCCGGAGGAATGGCTATGGCCAGCTAGCGCACGTCATTATCAGCTCAACAAAATGCTGGGAGATCATGTACACACAGACACACACACACACACACACACACACACACACACACACAATTCCACATGACAATATAAATTCCTCTCGATAAGACAGACCTTTGCTTATCCAATTCACAATATGTCGTTCGATCTATGCATGATGATGGCCTATGAATTATTAAACGTCTATCCATTATTAAACTCGCAGAATGTAACTCACGATTTGTGGCACAAAACCGCAGCTGACAATTGATTTTTTTTCATTTCACTGCACACCCCGTGTATGTATGTGATGAATAAACATCTTGATACCTCGAACATAAAATAATATATCATACCATTTTAAATATTCATGTTGCTTTTCTATTTTTGCAAGGAAGAAATTGTTTACTCCAGAACCTCATTCAGTGTCTTTTTTTAACGTCATTTAAGTAATTAAATGCTGTCTTCACCAAATCCACGGCTCTTCACGGACATGGCTGAAAAGAGCAGCAGTTGCAGGCCATTGGTTTTCATTTTTCATGTTAAAAAGCCTTTATTGATGTGGTATTTTCGCACCAGGAGAAGGTTAAAACAGAGTGGGATGAAGACCAGGTGAACACGGGGGGCTCAACCCTGCTGCAACCTATTTAAGACAATGGTGCTCCCTTTGAAAGCACAAAGTGCACACATGCGCACGTACACACACACACACACACACACACACACACACACACACACACAGAGCGCTTTAACCTTGAAACTCTTGCCAAAAACCAAAGAAAAAAAAGCCAGACTGCGCATATATAGAGTGAACGGAACAGTGACGCTAGGACGTCTGGAGTCGGGAACAATGAGAGGAACATGCAGAGAATGAATAAAATCAAGCAAGGCTTACGTGAGTTGTAAACACATCAGAGTAACATGGACAGACAGACAGATGGACAGACAGAAGACAACCCCCCGCCGACTGACTCACACATATCATATTAGCGAGCAAGGAGGGGGTGCTAAATGACCCAATCTTTATCACCGTTCAAGGTTTCCCTCATAAAGCATAATAATCTCTTAGTAAAACATCATAATCTGCCCGTAAAGAGTCGTAAAGCTTCCCAACGACTCGTCTGTGGGGAGGTGGATCGGCGTGTTTGTGCTGACACTAGCGTTACATCACGGCCGCTTGGGGAGACCTCCTCCCGGCAGCACCCACCCACACCCACCTAACTACTACCCCACACCCACACCCACCTAAGAACTACCCCACACCCACCTAACAACTACCCCACACCCACACCCACCTAAGAACTACCCCACACCCACACCCACCTAACAACTACCCCACACCCACACCCACCTAAGAACTACCCCACATCCACCTAACAACTACCCCACACCCACACCCACCTAACAACTACCCCACACCCACCTAACAACTACCCCACACCCACCTAACAACTACCCCACACCCACACCCACCTAAGAACTACCCCAGACCTCCTCCCGGCAGCACCCACCCACACCCACCTAACTACTACCCCACACCCACACCCACCTAAGAACTACCCCACACCCACCTAAGAACTACCCCACACCCACCTAACTACTACCCCACACCCACCTAAGAACTATCCCACACCCACCTAACTACTACCCCACACCCACACCCACCTAACTACTACCCCACACCCACCTAACTACTAACTACTACCCCACACCCACCTAACTACTACCCCACACAAGCAACCAACACGAATAAACTCTTGTTCGTGCCATAAGTCTATCAACCACGACAGAGAGATTTTAAGAGAGTTTAAGCAACAGTAAATCATTATTGACTGCAGGAAGTAAACTCAGACAAAGACGTGTCAGAATAAACAGAATATCTCGTCTTCTGGTCTGTGTGGTTTCTCCTATAAACCACCTGCTGTGTTTTCAATCTCCTGTTTCAGGGAGTCACGATGCTACCTCAGTTGTTTGCTCATTATTTGGCACACATGCCGACCATGTGGTGAATTAGCGACAAAAGACATTTTACCTTAGAGAGGATGACATCAGACGACATCAACTTCTGCTCTGCCAATGACTCAGCTGGTCTTCCTTTCTACTGAAATACACTACTGCTTACTACTTTGGACACGTTTGAGCTACTTGCTCTTTAGGCCTACTTAGGTTCGACTAGGCCAAATGTTACTTTTTACTTAAAGCAGGTAGTATGTCTACTTGTCAGAATTATTATATTTTTTAACTAAAATACGTTTTCATTCAGTTGTTACTGGTTTTTTTAACACACACCCTCACAATTTCTGATAAGACAGGAAGTAGCACAGGAAGTGGTTGGGTGAGTCAGTTTGACTAGGTTGTACGTTGTGTGGGGGTTTGTGTGTTAGTGTGGATGTGTTCCTGCATGCATATGTGTGTGACGCGCACACATGAGCACTTTGAGCTTTCCGTTTGTTTCGTTTTCTCGTGGTGCAGCCATGACAAAATGGCCAAAGCAGCCCTCGCCAAGCTCCTCATCCTCGTGGTCCTCATCTTCATCATCTGCATTCCAGAGTTCTTCCTGTCGCACAGAGGTGTGTGTGTGCGTGTGTGTGTGTGTGTGTGTGTGTGCCACATGTGCTGTAGGTAAGAATGAAGAGCTATTATTTGAGTGTAATTTGTTACAAATGGCATATAGCCATCAGTCAGCTATTAGTGAGTGAAATGCACTGTGAGAATATCTGTTTTGAGTTGACTGCCTGCCTCGGTATGGCTCCTGGCTCATTTCTGACAAATCAGGGTATCTCTTCCCTGATTGGTTTGGGGAATCCATCTTGCCTGTCAGTCACAGGTGCGTGAAATGCAACACTTCTCAATGGCTGAGAAACGCAGGGAGGGAGGGAGCAGAGAGGGAGGGGGAGACGTATTTTTGGTTGTTTAGTTTAAAAATGTTGCTCTCTACCACTCTTTTCTGCTCTCTCTTTACAACTCTCGAATCTTACCTACAGCACCTTTAACTATCACTACAATCATGTATTTTCACAATTATTTAATCATTTCTGAGGCATGAAACTGGAACATTGTATGCTAGACAGCAGCTTTCAATTCGACAGCAGCTTTGATAAAGCAGAGGATGAATCTAAATGCTTCTGTTTTTTGTTGTCAACATCTCTGTGTATTTCTTTGTGCAGACTGTTTAACATCGCTCCTTTCTGAAATTAATACAAATGGGCTGCACATCACTGGAAGGACTTGTTTGGATTCGGTGTTCCACTCATAAAAAAACAATCCTTTAAGTTTAGTTTTTGTCTTTGGTTTCCAATGTTCTTTTTTATTATCTCTTCTGTTCCCCTTTATAAAAAAAACCCAATAAAATAAACCCTGCAATATTGAAAACATCTTATTTTGTTATTTAGAAGCACTATAATATGTATATGTATTCTGCTCTTTTTATTTTCTGACCACTGATGGGAAATCAATACCGGGCATAATTTCTAAAGCCGTCTGCTTTCCCTGTCGGTCTGGGAGACGGATAGTGCCAGTAGCACACTTAGGTTTCTTTATTTCTTTCCGTATTTTAGGCTTGAGGGTGGACTTCCTGTGTGTGCCGTGCCTACCAGCCGAGGAGTGTGGCTGGCTGAGGAAGAGACATGTGGAAGAGTCTAGAAGGGGGAAGGAAAGGGAAGGAGCATGCGATCCTTGCCTGGCCCTGGGAAACGACCAGCCAGGGCCTGTCTGCACGGTGGGTTCCCGGGGTAACGGGACGGATCCTGGGTCAAACTACCAGGCTAGTGATGGTGGTCCTGGCACTGCGTTGTTCATGTGCGAGACAGACATAGAAGAGGCCTATTTCAGAGGCAGCGGCTTCATGCCAGGTGGGCAGATCACTTCCGCATTTAGTCTTGTGAGCCAATACCTTCTGTCTGACTTTCTGTGTGTGTGACGTTTATTTGTTGATCCAAAATAACCATCCATCCACCCACCCATCCACCCACCCACCCATCCACCCATGCATTCTTCCTCTGTGTGGACATAGAGGGTATGGACGTGTGGATGGAGGTGCAGCTTGAAGAAGCAGTTCACCTGAACGTGGTCCTGTACGACCAGCACAACACCAGCTCCTGGTATATCCACCCTCCTGCGGAGCCAGAGGAGGAGGCGGATGACAGACAAAAGGCATTCTACTGCTGCCTCCCTCCGCCAGCCATGCCTCAGCCGACCAACCACAGGCGCTGCCTCGTTCAGCTGGCCAATCAAACAGCTCTGGCTGCAGCGGTAAAGGAAGCGCTGCCATGGGAACGGACAAGGAAGAGAGGTTGGTGTCTCTATACAACAGAACAATCCCTGGGAACCGCAACGTTCTCAGGGGCTGTCCTTCGGTAGACCGCGCATTGATTAGACATTGAGAGACGCAGAGGTATGGTTCATGCGGATTATGAAGAACCACCAAACAGAGATAGGACTAATGATTCATCAGTATAATGAGTTAAATAGATTGTATCTTCCAAAAAGCGGTCAGTCAATCAGCCACTATAGATTCAACAGAAATGTCTTTCCCGCGACCTTCTTTCAACATTCAGTTTCTCGTCCTGCCTTGGTTCTTACACGGAGGTTCTTCGACCAAGACTTTCAGAACCTTATAATTCATCTCCATCCACTGCATCTCCAAGGCAGTATTGATTTTGGCTCTTCTGTCTATTTCTGCTGTATCGCATTCCTTCAACTAAGTCATATTTTCCAATATCCCGTTGAAACCTTGTATGTAAGCTCTGTCTTTATCCACTGCTCTCTCCATTTTAACTACTCTACTCACATGGTTCTCACCTACACCTAAACGTTCCACCCATCCACTTGTCTTCATTCTTTTTAATATTCAAAGTCTAGCCCTCGGTGGTCTCTCGAAATGGTGCCTGTGGAACCCAAGTGATTTTAATGAGGTGGTTACGGGAGTCCCCCCAGAAAACCCTTAATTCAGTGAAATTATTAATTTAATCTCAGACATGAAAGGCACTCAATATGAAGGTGATAATGGCTCTGTATTTGGGTGGTCCTTAAGGTTAAACATTCAATTTAATGTTGCAGTTTGATCATCACTGCTGTACAAGAAACGTTAATCTTGCTCTTGCGTTTCTTTCCCTTTAGCTTATTCTGCACCAAGCTAAATGTCAGCCCCCTTTTCTCTCCCTCCCTCCCTCCCGTACTACCCACCACCCCCCTTTCTCTCTCTCCCTCCCTCCCTTACTAGCGCTCTAACTGGTGAAATGGGCCAGTTAGGTTCTGGAGCCATTCAATCTCTCTCTCTCTCTGTCTCTCTCTCAGACAAGTGGCGAAGTGTGTTTAAAGCCCTGTGGTTCGCTCTGATAGGAGTGGTGCTGCTGCTTGTACTCGCATCACTACTGTCTAAAGTCTACCGGAGAAGGGGTGAGGCATGGAAATATATATAAAAAAATAACTACATATATATATATATAGATGTATGTGTATATATATGTGTGTGTGTGTATATATATATATATATATATATATATATATGTATATATGTGTGTATATATATATATATGTGTATATATATATGTGTGTATATATATATATATATATGTGTGTATGTGTGTGTTTGGGATTTGTATTGCTTGTTACAGCAGACACACACCTAGTCCTGGTTTGCTCTTCTTTTCTCTGTCAGGGAAGACTAAGGAGGTTCCACTTTGTGGCTCACACAAAGGCTCACGTCTGAGTGGTAAGACACACACACACACACACACACACACACACACACACACACACACACACACACACACACACACACACACACACACACACACACACACACACACACACACACACACACACACACAATCACACACACACACACACACACACACACATACAGACACACACACACACACACACACACACACACGTATCCCAACACACACACACACACACACACACACACACACACACACACACACACACACACAGAATGCCTTTTTACTGCCATTCACTTCATCGTGTTGTTGTTTCTACAGGATCTTGTACCTTAGTCGACACTTCCTCAGGTACTTCAACCATTTTTTAGACTCCTCCAGATATGAACTGACTTTTAGAGGCTATTTATTCTCTTTTTTATTCATTTATTCACCATGAGAATATCCAATGTTGTGACATTGTGTGCTTAAATGACGAAAAAATTATGAAAAGTAAACCACAAGGAACAATAATGTAGTATCAAATGAATGATAGAACATATTTTGCAACCAGTTGAAGAGATACTTTTTTATGTTGTATAGTCACTGAAATTATATTCTAATGGGAAATTGCTTTGTGTATTGTCCAATAGGAATCGTCCTTCACTCCCTGGGGTTACCACACTGGACGGGTATATGCATTTGAATTTTACTTTAAAATGATTGGCTGAACACTTACAACGGTTATTTAAATCAAAACCAACATAGCAATAAATGAGGGAGGAAACTAGTGTCAAACTAAATCTATGTTTTAAATAGCATCCATATGCAATGCGTCACACGTTCCAAAAGTAAATCCCAACAAAATTCTCCAAAAATATTATCCAAAAGGGAAGTTCCAAAAGTTAATCAAAGCACAACTTCAAAAAGGAAAAACACCAGCTGGTCCAATAGCCAACACATGGCCCACATTAAAGTACTTTCTCTTTGTCTTCTTATTTTCCATATAATGTACAATACATAAGTCTTTAGCGAGAGATAACAAGTCTCTTGTATCACTAACTCTAAAACACAATTGTTTCCCTAGAAGACCAACATGGAGTTCAGTCTGTCACTAGCCTAGTGTGTTGTTCTTCCCCTTCACTTCCTGGAAAACCTGACTTATACCAGTGACTTGGTATAAGTCACTCTCAGGGTGGCATAGTACTGTGATATGTAGTAGCCTAATGTAATTGCTACTTTTAACGACTTTGACCGACTTGACTGGTACTAAATATTCACACTTACGGTGAACATTCAGTTCCGTCATATCCATTTAGGTGAACTAAATTAACTCACCTTTTAATGCTCACCTTTACATGTTTTAAATGACACTCTCTCCCTGTCCGTTTCTATTCACTAGCACACCTCGACCACCGGGGGCACCGTTCCCTGTCCTCCATCAGTGAGGAACAGGCCTTGTGAAGGATCACAGGGCTGCTCCTGTGAGCTGAAAACCAAACTGGGACCAAGTATAATAAAGATGGCTGCTACTTCCTTTCTCTCAAATACAAATAAAACTGAAAAGAACAATGTTTACAAAAAACAGTCCAAACACAGTATTGATTATTTACGCAATATATTTTGGTTGATATATTCTCAGTCTAAGGGCACTTCATTACAGGGTTATAATAAACATTACACCAGAGAAATAGTGTCCAACCCCAAGTTAATCTGTCATTGTAGCGTCATGTGTAATTCCTGTTTTAATGGCAACAGTGTAATTTATTGTTCAACGGGGGGGAAAGCGTTGAGATCATGTTTCGATTAAATGACCGTGGGCTGAATGGATTCAAGAACTAATTTAGGATTGGACATAATTGATTCTCCTTTGGTTTAGCATAGCAGCAGCACTGCAATACATCACTGTAGACACATTTACTTGCATCCTATACATAACAGGAACACCAATGGACAGACTGAACAAAACCTTGTTAACTAGTTATATAGTATTAATGGGGTCACACTGAAGTCAAAAGACAGACAGACACACACACACACACACACACACACACACACACACACACACACACACACACACACACACACACACACACACACACACACATATACACACACACACACACACAAACACCCACACACACACACACACACACAAACAAAAAAACACACACACACCAAAAAACACACACACACACACACACACACACACACACACACACACACACACACACACACACACACACACACACACACACACACACACACACACACACACACACACACACACACACACACACACACGGCCTTTTTAATGTAGACTACTTAGTGTTTTGTTCTATTATAGAGAAGATAAATGGAAGTAGTCATTGGCAGTGCAAAGAAAATCACCTTTCCCAATAAAAAAAAAACTTAACACAATCAAAAATACCTTTTTGGGACATAGAATTTGTCTTTAGAGCCTATAAATAAATAAAATCTGACTATGATCCTCACACTTTCAAGCAGATGAAATGCAAAAGGCCTGCATGTGGTCCGGTTTGCATTATACATGACCACTGTCAAATAAATCCATACAGATATCTTCAGGCTTCACTTTAAATACATTATAATCTACTCCTTATTCCTAGTTTGACGCTACATTTAACATTACATTAAGACAAACCATACTGCAGCGGGAAGCATTGTATTGGGAGAGTGTGTGTGTGTGTGTGTGTGTGTGTGTGTGTGTGTGTGTCAGTATCCGTGCACGAGCATGAGTGTGTGTGTGCAGGTGTGTGTGAGAGCGAGAGAGAGAGAGAGTTAGTTAGTGTAAGACAGGGTAGGGTTGCATCAGTGTTAGTGTCTGGTCTGCTGGCGGTTCTGAGCTGGTTCTGGACTGCTGGGTCTGGATGTGGGAGACCTGCAGGACTGGCAGCAGCAGCTGCAGTGCATTCTGGATGTAGGTGGTGCTGTTGGAACCCTGCGGACCCAAGACCCAGACATTTCATCACCATTACTGTTGTTACTGATCAGCATCACAAAGACATACTGCCACCGCCTTCATCATCATCTCATCTAACCTTACATCATCATCACCTTTATAATCATAATATATAATGTCAAATCTTCATCATCATCATGATCATAATCTGGGATCCAGCAGTCCCACTATGTTACAGCAGAACTTCGTGGGGAAGACTGCACAGAGCCTGGGCCGGACACCAGAAACTGAGGGGGCGGAGTTACGCCCTGTTTCCCGTTTCGTTAAGGAGATATTCTACCGAACAG
>OOFB01018423.1:7353-18525 GCA_900323305.1 Trachyrincus murrayi | reverse complement strand
AGAGAGAGAGAGAGAGAGAGTTTATCAGGTAGGATCCTGAACATTATAACGTGTGAGTCTGTAGGCTCGACGGGACACAACAAGCGTGTGATTACTTGGTGTGTCTGTGTGTGTCTGTGTGTGTGTGTGTGTGTGTGTGTGTGTGTGTGTGCGTGTACCAAGACTCAAACCTCCTGTGCAATTCGGGAATAGATTGGTTTCACTTCCTGCCACCACTAGACGTCTTCATGTCCGGCCAGACGGGTTCAGCTTCAGATGTGACAGAATGCTACCGATCATGTTCACATCACGCCACCCGTCATGCAGCCATGGCATGGAAAGATATCCGAGGCGTTGCACTCGAGAGTCTCCCGTTAGGAATCAGAATTCATTTGTGGGAACAAATGGATGCTGCTCTGTGTTAGGTAACGGACATGGTGGCCGTTTAAAGGAAGATGCTTGGTAACCTAACCTGTAGGGTACGCATCGTGTTGTGAGCACGAGTCTCCTTTTGAAGTCTGTAATCAGCAACATATCAAACAGGACGTGCCTGCAGCGTGCAAAGGAAACTGGTAAACATTTTGAAATCTCTTCGCTGTTCACCCGTTTTCAAACAGCATGACAGTTCAACTATTTCACACATTTCCAGGGTTTGTAGCAAACAACAACTGGCACAAATGTAAAATCAATTGAAAAGAATTAGGGCTGCCACTTTATTTTTAATATTATTATTATTATTATTATTATTATTATTGCCAAAGGCTCCTCCTCCGACCAGGACAGTAGATGTTTTAAACCAGTTTACTGGAGAGTTGGCTAGATGTTACAGCCTGCTGATGTCAGAGCTCCTCCTGAGTGTGTGTGGCGATGGCTGGTTTAAGCAGCCTCACCTGGCCTGAGCCAGATTACAACCATCAACCACACACACACACACACACACACACTCCACACAGACACTCCACACACACACACACACACACACACACACACACTCCACACACACACACACACACACACACTCCACACACACACTTTATACTTATACAATAAATAACTTCATTTCTTAACTCCTCCTTCATACTTTATACTACAACACTAATTAAAACTTAACTTACTACTTTACTATCCAAACTTATATAAATGATTAGACACCCTAGTAACCACTTAGAACACCCTAGCAACCATTAAAAACACCATAGTAACCACCCAGTACACCCTAGCAATAGAACACCCTAGTAACCACCTAGAACACCCTAGCAACCACTAAAAACACCCTAGTAACCACCCAGTACACCCTAGCAATAGAACACCATAGAAACCACCCAGAATACCCTAGCAACCACTTAGAACACCCTAGCAACCACCCAGAATACCCTAGCAACCACTGAGAATACCCTAGCAACCACCCAGAATACCCTAGCAACCACCCAGAACACCATAGAAACCCACAAGAACACCCTAGCAACCACCCAGAACACCCTAGCAACCACCCAGAACACCCTAGCAACCATCCAAAAGACCCAAGAAGCAACATCAAACTACAGCCCTTCTTCACGTCACTCTACTGGACCAGGGACTAACAACTTTATTTTCAGCAAGCTGCACACCACATTTTCTTCTGAAATGTTACTTTTTCTAGTTGGTTTACATTGTTTAGAATGATGTTTATTTAAATGTATCTAAATAAACATTAGCACACAACCGTGCCATCAACAAAACAACCAGACCCGACAAAAGCATTGATGTTGATAAGATGAACCGATGGCACATCCTTTCTCAGCTCGACACAGTCGTAAGGAACAGGCCATTTGTAAAGGAAACCGCTAAGTGTGACCAATGTTCAGACAGTTTGACTGGTGACTCCGTCTCTCTCCTGGCTCTGCTCCTAGTAGTGTAATAAATGGGTCTGAGCTGCTAAAAGGATTAGGTTATTTTGTGACTTAGCTTAGCTCTTCCCCTTAAGCCTATCTGTTCAAATAGTTACTATGAACTTTGCAATTGGATGCCTCTCCACTTGGCCGGTGGTGGAAATGCTCTCTCCGTCTACAGTGAACACCAGCAGGTGACTACCTTCCCCTCACCGATTCAGGCTGGCTATTAATCATACGGGGGAGCTGTGTTTGTTCTGCCCACAGCTGTGCGCCCCTCGTACACAGGGGAAGCCTCGCTGCATGGATTTCCTGACTCCAGCAACTCCTGCACCGCGGCCGGTCGGAGATGAGGGACGCCGATGAAACAAATTACATACAATTTACTCAAATTCAGGCGAATGAAAACGCATAACATAACACCCGCCCAAAAAAAACTGTCTGAAATGGTCTGAAAAGGACAATTTTCTTAATGAAAAAAGAACAAAACCTAATTAGATCTGTTAAAATATCGAACTTTGTTCTGGACTACCTTCACACACCACCACTACTGACACACCCACTTAGAGAGCCCATTCATCTGCTGGCTGACACCGTGCCAACGCTGATGGACTCCAGGTGATCTGTAATGTGGGGGGGTGGAGGTTCAGCAGTGTTTGGCTTCCAGATTACCATCTTCAATCACACTGGGAGCCCGACTACCTTATGGAGTGAGACAGGAACACACCGGCTCCCGCTGAATGTAAAGTGCATGGATGCAGAGCCTCTCTCGTCCTCCTGAGGGGTGAACACTGTCGGGGGTGAACACTGAGAGAGAGAGGGGGGACGCCAGGCAGAGCGACGGGCGCTGAGTTTGAACGCTATGAGCTCTAACGCAGAAACGCTGCGGTGTTCTGTCATGGCGTCTGCCCCCGGAGTAAGACCGGCCTCTCGCGGTTCACGTTCCTTTATCTCTCCCAGACGGTCCACACGGGTCCTGTCTGTCAGAGGCTTTTCTTAGAGGGGAAAACTAAAGACTTTTTACTTTTTAAAAGGGGAAGGTTGGTGTAATTGAACGCTCGCAATGAAAACGTCTCTTCTGTCACGAGCAGAACGGAGGAGAACAGTGGTCCTTCAGCTTACCGTACCGTGGGTTTCAAAGACCACTCACCATTCACAATCATCACTTCATAATCCATTGTTATGCTGAATGACTCTGGTCATATTCCCCCTTAAAACATCTGCTCAGGAACAGCAAGGCAGATGTTAACAAACATCACGTTTTCCACATTTCCTTTTTTTTTTACATACAAACCTGCAAGCGAATCGTGAAAATGTAACACTTACAACACATTGATGTTTAAATAGGGCCACATCCACACTGATTACCCCTTGCTTGAGTATTTAAACATACAATGATGGAAGACAAAGTGATTATTCACTTATGTGGAGACCTTGTGCCAGCTGGCACTAAACTCCCTCCAACAGAAAGTGTCAGTGCTGCCAGCACAAAGGAACAGCCCTTAATGGATGTGAATCAAACTCAGCATTGCGTGTCTCCACTACCGATGAACCCTGTCTCCACAGAAAGAGAAATGAGAGACACCCGCTATGCCTCTTTCTTTCCTGATGAACCCATTCATCAAATGGTTTGTGTTGGGGCTTTTTGAAGTCTGAAGTGTCCAGCGTTTCCCGAGAGCACTCCGGACATATTGTTGAATTTGGAGGATTATTGTTCAGCCGGCCGCAAAACACGACGTCGTTAACAGGGAAATGTGGCTAATTCTCATTTCATGCTCAAATTGCTTTTTCTCAGTGATACTCGCTTTGCCAGTACCGATGTAATGAGTTTCTGTTTGTACGCTGCATTGGTAGAATATGAATGCCGTTTCCCGGTTTCCAAGTTAACTCATGAAAAGTAGACAAAACAAAATGCTAATTATATTTCATTCATCTGCGCTATGCAAATACAACATAACCCAATGACTGCAGGGCTCAGCCCCGATAACGGTTGCTTAGCAACAGGCAATGACAACAACTGGCTAACACGGGTTCATTTAGGGGAAGAAATGGACAGTTTCAGTGATGCACCCGTACTTATTTCCATTGGTAGTAATAGGTGAATGACAGCTGCCAAACCCCGTCATATTCCACTCTTTGCCAAAGGAAGATGTCAAAGAAATCCAATATGGTGGAAAAAAATGGCCATTGGACCAAGACATCAGTTTTTTTCCATTTATGTGAAACTATAATTTATATTTATCATTTATCATTTAAAAACTCATTTCAATCTCCCTTTGTGCCTCCTTATTGACACCCTCGCTCCTCCCTCAGCTCAGACACATAAAGACACATCACATCTAACCCTAACCCTAACCCATCACGTCCACTCGCTCCTCCCTCAGCTCAGACACATAAAGACACATCACATCTAACCCTAACCCTAACCCATCACGTCCACTCGCTCCTCCCTCAGCTCAGACACATAAAGACACATCACATCTAACCCTAACCCTAACCCATCACGTCCACTCGCTCCTCCCTCAGCTCAGACACATAAAGACACATCACATCTAACCCTAACCCTAACCCATCACGTCCACTCGCTCCTCCCTCAGCTCAGACACATAAAGACACATCACATCTAACCCTAACCCTAACCCATCACGCCCACTCGCTCCTCCCTCAGCTCAGACACATAAAGACACATCTAACCCTAACCCTAACCCATCACGTCCACTCGCTCCTCCCTCAGCTCAGACACATAAAGACACATCACATCTAACCCTAACCCTAACCCATCACGCCCACTCGCTCCTCCCTCAGCTCAGACACATAAAGACACATCACATCTAACCCTAACCCTAACCCATCACGTCCACTCGCTTCTCCTTGATAGCGTTTCTGTGTACATTCTAGTGTGCTACAACCCTGGGCAGCATCAGTATGGAGTTAGTTTGTTATCGTTTTATACCGCAGCATCGTTGTAACGCTTGATTCTGATTGGTCTGTAATGCTCCAAGGGCGTGCATTATCTTTCAGTAACGGGACACCTCTGCCTTTTAACAGTTCTCAATCAATGCTCCACAAATCCTACATGAACATCTATCAACCAGATGGCTCCTTAACTTAACGCAAAAACAATACGCTCAGCGCACCACGGAACAATATTTTAATTTCAGCTGATCAAGTCCATAAATCACCAATAATAATGTTAACGGCGGTGGAAAACAACCTTGGCTTCGCCTCGCCCCCCCGCTGTACATTATTTTCCAATAATAGGACACCCTGTCGTGGTTTATTCCTTACGTGTAAGCAGGAGCTAAACAAGCTGAAATGTGCGTGAAACAGTGAGAGGCATTACTCCCCAGTTCTCCCCACCCTCCAGCACCGCCCTCATCAGTAGGACCCCACCCTCCAGCACCGCCCTCATCAGTAGGACCGACCCTCCAGCACCGCCCTCATCAGTAGGACCGAGGCGCTACAGAAGCCCGGTCACCGAGCTGTCTGCTGTTGCTGCAGGCGAGGACAAAGAGTAAGAGTCAGGTAAACCTTGGGAGGAGCAACGAGACCGCGAGGCAAAGTAAGAGGAGGAGAAAAAAAAAGACAATTCCAGGGAGAACACAAAAAGAAGAGGAATTACTGCACTGTTTACACCAGAAGCAGCCGGATAGTAAGACGGTGACCGATGATACCAGAAAATACTTCCACGGCTCACCCGCCGTCTCACGGAAGACTGAGGTTAAGCTTATTGCTTCATCGTCCCTCTTTGACTGTGATTATTAAACTTCAAAGAAAGAAAGAAAGAAAGAAACGTAATAATCCTTAGTCATCCATGAAAAGGTCGGAGACAAATCGACAGAGCACCAGAGGAAGAGGAGGAGGAAGAGGAGGAGGAGGGGGAGGAAGAGGAGGAGGGGGAGGGGGAGGAAGGAAGAGGGGGAGGAGGGGGTGATGATTCACCCTACGGCAGCGAGAGCTTCAGGAGTCGTTAAACTGGCACAAAGACACAACTAAGTTCATCACAGGAGTTTTCAGGAGGGTGAATAGAAGTCAGATGAACAAGCCAACAGTGTGTGGGAACAGCTTGAGGGCCTTAAGGTCTGGACACCGTCACTACGGAGGCTTAGTTCACGCCCTGGAGCGGACAAACGCCCAGCTCCCGACGACAGAGTGTCTTTGGGCCTCTGGTAAACAATTTGAACCACAGTTGTGTTTTTAAAATATATTTCTATGTAATTGGGTTCTAATTGTGTGTGTATGTGCTTATCAACAAAACAATACTGGGACAAACGGACGACTCTGTAGCAGGGGGCAGTGGTTGTTTTGTGCGAAGACATATTAGTTTTATGTCTGTCAGCTCGTGTTCAGGAGCTATTAAAGACACTGTGGTGAGCCACAAATCTGGTCGATATCCCCGGCCGGGAATAAAGGCACCCCGAGGTGAATATGTGCCACTTTATGAGTTTGAATAATGAGATCCCGGGACGAATAAAGAGTACCATCATGCACATGAATCTCACGCAGAGTCCCACATGACCAGCGTCTGCACCTGGTTGTCAAAGCGCGTCTAAGAGATGCATGGCTCATTTCGGCGCAATAATGGCCCATTACCCGTCTGGGAAACCTACCTGTTGTCATTGCGCTGGGTGTATCGAGGCTGTGGATCTGCATCGCCGTCGTTTACATCATAGCTGGCTTCCGGATCCTAGGGGCAGATTCAAAGGTGACCATTAAGTCTTTAAGGTTAAGGTCAACACATGAGGAGCGGTCAGTCTCGGCGTTGCCAATGTAGCAGCCCAGCCTAGCGTTGACGCTACACTTGATGTAGCGGACAGCCAGATTCTGCTGTGCTCAAAGTTTAAACAATTTCAACTTTGACCCCGGGTTGACGCTGACTTCTCGAAGCGCGTCCAATCAGATCACAGCTTTATTTGACGTTCTAAAACCCAAAACGGAATCTAAACGCCAACCGCTTCACTCATTTCTGAACCTAAATACACGCAACCTCCCGTCCTGTCGCCAACGGCCAGCGCACCACGGGACGCTCCTCCGTCCCGCCACGGGCTCCAGGACGTACGTAGTTGCTGCGGAGGTCTGGGTGGTCTTTCTCGATGCCGTCGTCCAGGATGGTGACCACCACACCTCGACCCGTGTAGCCTTTGGCCCAGGCCTCTTTGGTATTCAGGTCCTCGTTGGTTGGATTGGACTGAAGACAAACAGATAACCAGAGTCAGAGGAGTATGCTGGTTGGTTCGAGACCAGTGATGACAAACAGATAACCAGAGTCAGAGGAGTATGCTGGTTGGTTCGAGACCAGTGAAGACAAACAGATAACCAGAGTCAGAGGAGTATGCTGGTTGGTTCGAGACCAGTGAAGACAAACAGATAACCAGAGTCAGAGGAGTATGCTGGTTGGTTCGAGACCAGTGATGCAGGTTGATGGAATGGCAAGGCAGAGTGGAAACAACATGATGTAAAGTACGTTCGTCTTGGACACGACTGACAGGACATTTGAGCTTAAAATCACCGGCTGAGCCAGTGAAATAGAAAAGAAACACCGCAGCTGTGAGAAATATGTTCCAGAACATATCGCGTGTCTTTTAATGCATTATAGAGGGACTTAAAACAGGATGACCTATTGGATCGCCGCACGAAAGAGGAAAATAAACTAGAAACAAATAAAATGATAAAAATGATAAATAACCACAGCAGCAAGATATACCTTACCTCTATACCTAGTCGACGTGTTGTGTACTGCTGGCACAGTACAGAAACACACGCTCTGATTGGACCAATGGGGCTTATTCACCTATAGCGGCCATCTTGGTTCCATCCTTGTTCTAAACGCTAGCTGGCTCGGGGGAACTGAATGCAGAACTTTATTTTTTAATGAACTAAAACCTCAGGGATAGTAAACACTTTTATTATAATTATAATTGATTATATTAAGGGTAAGTATTACCCTTCCTGATTGGCTGAAAGCGGTGCCAATCAAGAGGGACTTCATACAGATTATATTTACTTGCTCGTTAATAAACGGGACGACGCCAAAAATAACATCTTTGAAGGATACAAAATGTGGATGGAGCGCAGGATAACACATCTCCACCGTATTCCACATCCCTGCGAAGTGCTGAGTTGTGCCAGGGCCGTTAACAAAGGAGATGAATGTGCTAGCTGCCAGCTACCGCTGACACGTTCCTACGCACACTATCGCAATGAAGCTGTCCCAACCACCACCATGCAATCAGAAAATACTAATTATATGAGCCAATCACAGGTAGGCCACACCCGTGGAAATCCTATTGGCCTATTGCCTACAAGCTGAGAGTAACCCTTTCTCACCCTTTCTGGGATATAGATAGAATGTTTTTAAACTCCCTATGTGAGTTAGGGTTAGGGTCAGGGTTAGGGTTAGGGCTCCATCCTGATCAAGTTCACATTGTGATTCTCTCTGCAGATCGGTCTGGCCTCAGACCTGTTGAAAGCCTTTTCCAAAAATGTCTAAATGCTAGGACCAATCAAAACTGTTTTTATCTGAAATAGACTGAATAACAATGTTAAATGATGAGCAGAAATCTGGCTTTTCTCAGAGGGGAATATGTTTTTGCTTTACTTCTGACCGGATTCGGCAAGAGCAAAGAGAGCAAGACTGTCGCTCTGATTGGCTGGAGGTTTTTGAACAACGTAAGGTCACGCCCATATTTGGAAACCAATTACTGCCCTGCCAAGGCCAGACTGGTATTCATTGCGAAACGCAATGAATCTGGATGGTCTCACGAGGCTAAATGTCAGTATATCACAGCCCAGCTGAAACATGACGTTTCACTCTTTAATTGTTTAGGAAAAACCGATGGATAACCATCGTTGAATAAAAAAACAAAAACAATAATGGCTTTCAAAACTACATCGGAGATATGTGCTGGCTTCTCCGTTGAGCTGAAGTTTGTAAGGCAAAAGTGGGTGTAAATTACACAATTAGTGTGTAATTCTGTATGACAGAGGTGGCTTTGAAGATCCCGTTTACTGGTAATATATGCCTGCGGATAGAAGACCCCGACATTAATCCACTCACAGAGACAAAGGCTTTTAGTGGAATACGAAATGAAAGCACGGATTAAGGCCAATCATCCCTGTGAATAGCAGAGACGACATATCAGACATTTCATTTTTCTGTCTGACACATGAGACATCTGCAACACCTTTCTTCACAGAGTCGAGGAGTCAATATTATCGACGTGTCTTTTTATATTATGTGAAATGTCTACCGTCCTGCAACTTTTAATTTAGAAATCAAAACTTTGTTAGTGTAACGGAGACCTAGGGGCAGCGCCTTGAGGACAGTAATTCAATGCGAGCGCTTATCTGGCTCGCCATGAAATAATTCATAATTGCTTTCAGTGTGCTGTTGAATATAGGTCTAAATAAGGTATCCCCACGCGTCTGTGCTTCACTGAGTCGGTTTTATAAGTTCAAGCTTCAAACGTCTGGCAATACAGTTGTGTTATTGATCATATTGAACAAACTTGTTCTGAAAAATTCAGCCATGTGTCACTTCACATAATATTAGAGAAAACATGGGTTGCTGGACATTAAAGATGTACTCTACAGCATGCATGCTGTGTTGTAGTGTACTGTTGTTGGCTTCGGGGGTTCTAGTACAGTTTAGCATTAGCCCTATGAATATGAAGTGACTGTCTGCAGGTTCACATATGTGTGTGAAGTCACACCGGTGGATTACTTACGACTAAAGATAAAGTCTTACAGATTGTTTTCTCCACAACAATAACAGCTACTAAACCATTGACGTGTACATTCTCAAACTAGTTTCATTGAACTAGTCTCAAACAAGACTAGTTCAATGAAGATAATGGTACTTTTTTTATAATGAATGCTTGGGCATATGATAAACTACAGAAGGGATGAATGTGTGCCGTGTGTGGTTTGGCTCATTAGCTCTGTGATTAGCATGGCTGCAGCTGGCACCGTGTGCAGATGTTGTGGAAACCATCTAACCACAGGCTGCAGTCTGCAGGCAACTTCCACACCAACGTCCATTCATGGCTACATGGTCGCTTTTCTTATTATTTCAACTCATACTGTTCAGAGAAATGAGCCTCCGACGCCCAGAGGAAAAGTTCTGGGTTCGATCCCTTCCCCCCGAGTACGCCTACACGGTAAAGCTTCATTTATACTTATGGGTCTCTACGTCACCGTGCCTACGTCGTAGGTCTCTACGTCACCGTGGCTACGTCGTGGGTCTCTACGTCACCGTGGCTACGTCGTGGGTCTCTACGTCACCGTGGCTACGTCGTGGGTCTCTACGTCACCGTGGCTACGTCGTGGGTCTCTACGTCACCGTGGCTACGTCGTGGGTCTCTACGTCACCGTGGCTATGTTGTGGGTCTCTACGTTACCATGGCTACGTCGTGGGTCTCTACGTCACCGTGGCTACGTCGTGTTACTGTTATGCAGTCAAAAGCGGCTTGCGTGCACCTCTCCAAACAATGAAGTCGGGACGCAGAACCATAAATGCTAGCACCGGTGTAGAGACCGACGCAGAAGTACAATTCAACAAGATCTTAATCTCTCTTCCTGCTTCCTGAAAAGACACGTATCTCTGTTCACTGTAAGCCTGGAGAAAGGCTTCTCGTAGAATGACTACTTAGCAGTAAAAACGTGTGCAGAATCGGGTGATGGACTCCCTACACGAGCAGAGTCATACTCACCAGGTACCACTGTTTGGGAAACTCTGGGTCGCTGGGTTCCTTGAACTCATCCCTCTTCCTTCTCCTCTTGACCACCTGCTGTTCCGCCCAGACCACCTGGAGAGAGGGACCCATATGCATCCAGTGAAGCACACACGCGCGGAACAAAAAAAACGGAACAAAAACAACGCACACACACAAAACACACGCAGACACCCGCAAACACACACGCACGCACGCACTGCCGTGCAGACTGAAAGCAGCACCCTGGGGGGCCTGTGTCCCCCAGGAATCCTTCGCGTGTCACCATCGCCCAGACCTCAGACGGCAGGAAAAGAGTGACTAGGACCCCGGCTGTGTAATAACAGTAGAAGTAATAACACGGGAGGGCCAGGCCAACCTCATTTGTTTGCGGTGCTTTGAGGTAGGTGTGTGCGTGTGTATGTGTGTGCGTGCGTGCGTGTGTGTGTGCGTGTGTATGTGTGTGCGTGCGTGCGTGTGTGTGTGCGTGTGTATGTGCGTGTATGCGTGTGTGGGGTGGGGGTAGCGGGTGACACACTAAGCCATGGCTGAAGGCTTAAATGGAGGAAGGGCATTTGGTTTAGCAGGGCTTGGGTGGAGGGTAGGTGGTGCAG
>OOFB01018414.1:40607-53741 GCA_900323305.1 Trachyrincus murrayi | reverse complement strand
GACATCTTCCCCAAACCCCCCCCCCCCCCCCCCACCACCTTTTATTTTTCTCGCTCCCCTCCTTCTGTTGAACTCCTCCCCCTCCTTCTGTTGAACTCCTCCCCCTCCTGCCATTAGTAATGTATTCCTCACCGCCGCTGTTCCTCACCGTCCCCATCTGTCACGGCCTGTTGACAGAACAAGACACACGGAAAGATTCCCTGCAGGAATCCTTTCATTCTCCCATCGCGTCGGTCGGCCATAATTCCTCGCCTCCCACCGCCCATGAACTCACTGTAACTAACTGCCTATCTGTCTCCCCCCCCCCCCTCTCTCTCTCGCTCTCGCTCTCTCCTTATGTCTCTCTCTCTCTCTCTTTTGTTATGTCTCTCTCTCTCTCTCTCTCTCTCTCTCTCTTTCTCGTTATGTCTCTCTCGCTCTCGTTATCTCTCTCTGTATCTCTCTCTCGTTATCTCTCTCTCGTTATGTCTCTCTCTCTCTCTCTCGTTATGTCTCTCTCTCTCTCTCTCTCTCTCTCTCTCTCTCTCTCTCTCTCTCTCTCATTATGTCTCTCTCTCTCTCTCAGCCTCATTATTCCTTTAGGGTGAAATCTCTCTGCTTTGAGGAGGATTACCTGTGCTGGCTTACGTTTACACATTTCTTTAACACTTCCGTGCCTTTATCATGGCTCGCCCCTCTGGGCGTCACAACATCCTTTCATGAAGTCGTCGTTCTGCAGGCTGCGAGGACAGCAGGCTGCTTAAAGGCACAGCTAGAATGACTAACCGCGTGAGTGGGATCTCAGATTGGGCTCTGTTCTAATGCTGTCTTTTCAACTCACAAAAAGGGGAGAAAGATAAGATGTTGAATGCAAAGCAGAAATGGGAAGCCCCTTCCCTCCCCTACACACACACACACACACACACACCTATAATCTCCTACTCCAAGGTCACAGGCAGAGGAATGTGCTTAGTCAACATTCGAGCACGGCTTCATCAGGGTCACTGATGAAAACAAATCCACTGACAAGCACCCTCCGCCCCGAAGGACCGTCTTCATGACTCCATTAACATGCTTGTGGGTATGTGTGAGCATGTTCAATAGAAACTGTGTGTGTATGCGTGTGTATGTTTGTGTGTGTGTGTAATACAAGTCAAGGCTCATTCTTTGATGGCAATGGAGTCACATACACAACTTTAATACATCCCCTTAACCGATACCGTGTCTCATTGCATGTGTGTGTGTGTGTGTGTGTGTGTGTGTGTGTGCGCGCGGCCACCCTGCCCAAGTCCAGCCAGGTCCAGTTAGGAAGCTGGTTGAAGAAGGACCACTTGAGAGAAAGTGATTGGCTCGTTTAAACACTTCAACACTTCAGTGTATCTGCTTGTTCAGAACAGGTGCAGAGGAGCACTGCAGGTTCGCTGAGAGGACGGAGAGAGTCAGACAGCAGCGAGGTCAGCTTGTTATGCATTACCAACAAAAAAGAGAGAGGAAGATGGAGAAAGAGAGAGAAAATGACCGACCAAAATAATAACAGGCCAGTGAGAGAGCGACCATCTCTTAGGAGAACACTGGGCACGTGCACACGAGCACATACACACGGAGTATGCGCACGCTTCATATTACTTCATGTGTGAATCGGTGAACAGTTGTTTGACGACTTGAGAGAAAGTGATTGGCTCGTTTAAACACTTAAACACTTAAAGTAATAATACAGCCGCAAACACTTTGACACCGTTATATAAAACGTCTATTGGTGATGGACAACACACCACAGGTCCTATTTTTGTTTTGGTCTGTTTTGGTCTGTTCTGGCAGCAGGGAGCCCAGATATGACCGATGCATCTAGGTTACGACATGCAGTCCCGGACCGGTCGGGCAACGATTCATTGGACATCCCTTTTTTTCTTTGAGCATAAACTTGCTAGCCGCAGCGATAGCTGCATACAGAAATGTTCACCAAAGTATTGGCTATGACTCTGTGAAAGGTTTCATTGTTTTGGGTTTGGGACTTTGGGTTTGGATCGTGTACCCCTCGAAATCCAGCACCGAAAAACTGCCACTGAGTGTTCTCGAATGCATTACCGGCTAAGCTAAAGTTCAGCCGCGACTAACGTTAGCATTGCCAGGCTAGCTCTCCCCGCCGAGTCACCAGCTCTCTAATCCCGCAGCCGAAATTGGAAGCCCAGGCCAGGTACCCCTCTGTCCTGGAAGAGGAACTAGCCACTGCACTGTGTACGCTCAATATGCAGATAGCAGCAAGCCTGCGACAGTATACCCAGTCCAGGGGACGAACAGAGAGAGAGAGAAAGAAACCATTAAGGCAGTGAATGAAAAGATCAAAAGTAGACATGTCACTTCATTTTCTCTGATATCAATCAGTCAATCTACATGAAAACTCTGCAGAACATTCTGAGATGGACACACACACACACACACACACACACACACACACAGACGCACACAGCGCAGCAGGCAGGCCGGATGGACCGGCCCCCTGTTATCCCTCAGCTCATTTATAATTCACACCATTTATCGCCCACACACTCTCACCCTCACACACACACACACACACCAACAAGTGGCTACAGCATGGAGCAAATGGTGACAAGTAATGGCTGCCTGTGTGTGCACGTGCACAGGTGTGTGCATGTGTGTGAATGTGTATGTGTGTGTATGTTTGTGTGTATGCATGTGTGTGTGTGTGTGTGTGTGTGTGTGTGTGTGTGTGTGTTTGGGCCCTGCTACCTGTTCAATCACACCATTTAGCCTACAGCTAAATGGTGTGCCTTCTACACGTTATATGGTTCCCTGTTGTCTTCTGCACTCTCCCACCTCCTGCACCTCAATGCATACTCATTTCACTCCAGCTTCTCTCTCTCTCTGTCTCTCGCCCCGCCCACCGTGTGCCGTTCGGGGAGGGGGAGTATTTATCGTAAAAAGATTACATCAGGACATTTCTGTTGCTTGTTCCTGATTCCAGGTTCCACTTTATATTAATTAATGTGGGAATTGAACGGTTGTGTAAGAAGAACATGAACAGCTGGTGTGACACACACACACACACACACACAGACACACACACACACACACACACAGACATATTTTTTTTACTGCATAACCGATATGTCCGAACCCACCTCCTCACTCATTCACTCACTGCTGTTCCTCATACACGCCCGGCTGCGTGACTAAGACTCTGATCTGAATCAAGACCGTCTGTCTATACAAGACTAGCTTACAGTGGTGCGGCTGATATGATATGAAACTAGCCCTGGGCACTATTGTTCTGGTGCATCATGCACTATAACAATACACACACACACACAACACACACACACACACCTCAAGTAGTAGTCGCACTGCTTTGTCGTGTATATATAGAGACGGACATCGTTGACTTATGCATTGTACTGCTGATGAAGTGAATGTGAATATGACACACGCAGGGTAGAGGACTTTATGAAGGGTGTGATCCAGTGGAAGTGCTTCGTTGGGAGTGTAGATGATTCAGTGTACAAATAAAACAGCTTTCTTCACATTTCCAATAACCCTGCCCATCTGTCTGACTGACGACAACAAAAGGTTCAAGATGTTGAATGATGACAAAGCATTACTTAAGCTTTTTTTGCTGACAGTGTAATTCTACATTAAACTGATACTATGCAGGTCAGGGCAATGTGGCATAATATAGAAACATTAATGATTGAAGATAAGATGATAAGAATACTCCATTGAAAACCTCAAGAAATTTGTAATAACAAAATACAAAAACGCTAGGGCAACATAAGAGGTCTAGGTCTAGTTCTGCCTGGAAGCACCCATCCCAGAAAGCACCCATGGGTGTTCGGGGGGACAGGGTCCTGATCTGACAATGATGATGATAATGTGTTCTCTGCTTTAGTTTATTATAATTAGGACCGCAGGGGGTTTTGTGTGAGACATAACCAATACTGAAAATATGTTGTGCAGTTCAAACCAAAGACGCTAGATAATTACGTGTCTTCATTACAGACTGTACCAATATTAATTGCCATCAACAGGGTTCGCAGGAGAGGAAAGGGCTGCATTCCAATACTGGTTCGATAACGCTTCAGCTCGCCCTTGCTTCCTAAATCTCCAGATGTTCTCCTTGTTCACCATTAGACCCACTGTCCCAATAAGTACGCTGGAGAAGCAGCCTAAAGCAGCCGCTGAAGTAGCTTCAGACCGAGGATACATCAGTCAGTATGTTTACATGCATAGCTTAGTTTGGTTAAAGGTGCAATGTATAAGATTTGGCCAACTGTCGATTTAGTCCTCCACAAAATAGGGGGCAGCATATTACCAGAATGTTGCGGTGTCCACCCCTATTGTAAGAAACAATAACGCATCACCCCACTGAATATAGATGCATCGGCCGTATCTGGGCTCCCCGCTGCCAGCAAATGCCTCTTGAGGTACAAAGCGGTATTACGAGACAGTATGGGCCGACGCTAGCTGGGTTAGCTGCTAACGTCTTTGACATAAGGTCAAAACTGTTATTTCTTCACATTTTGTTGATAATTGTAGTTCATTTTTGAATGTTTTGAACCAATAATCTTACACGTTGCACCTTTAAGGCTGAATGAACAGATTAAGGTCATACTCCCAGTAAGGTATTTACATACTGATTACCGCGTTTACGTGGCAACTAATGTAATCGTGTCTTCAACAGAAGATAGGTCAGTTGAGGCATGCTAAATCCAACCCTAACATTTGATGAGAACGATACGCGACAGATCAACAGATCTTGACTTATTGTGCTGTGTTGATTTGCAACCTTGGAGATACATGACACACACACACCCGGCTATGAAGCGAGTTCAAGCCTTTATCTGCCGTCACCTTTATCTGCTACTGCTTGTCTGCTCAAAGATACAGTGAACGAGCAACATGAAGGAGGACAGAGGAAATCTTTTGGAACGCAGCCCAGGTTTGCGTAAACAAAAGCAGCTTCATTAACTAACAAAAACGTAATGCCCCACCGGGCCTGTGTAAACACACAATAGTCATTTTCAGGTGGCCACATCTGCCTGTGTGCTCATCAGAACCTAGCCTCAATAACAGTGTTACCTCTGTTAATCATGTTCATCTCTTGCAGCTGCTACCTGACTCTCCACCTATAGCTAATGCCCTCCTAGCACCCCCCCCACTATACCGCTCTCCTACAGACTACTTCCTCACAACTACCACACCTCCCTCTCTGTTCCATTAGGCCTTCCCACCCTCGCTTTCATTTTCATCTCTGTGTTTGATCAGTGTACTCTTCAGATCGACCTCGCTGCTTCTCCTTGTCAAGGTCTCGGACACAGCTGCCTCACCGACCCCCCCCCCCCCCCCCCCCCCCCCCCCCCCCCCCCCCTCTGCCCCCCCCCCCCCCCCACCCCCCCCCCCCCCCCCCCCCCCCCCCCCCCGCCCCCCCGCCTGCAGGGCCCCCGACTGAAGTGAAGGCATGCAGAACGTTCGTTACGTGGGGCCCTTCCTGCGCCACACTCCGATCGATTCTAATGCAGGTAATCAATTACGGCTGGGGGAAAAGCTCAGAGGTGAACAAGGGACCGAGACAAATGAATCGCAAATGATCGTCCCTCGCAAATGACCTTTTTTTTGGCGTTAGGTAGATGTCCAAAAACCCACACGCACGGGGTCTCACGCACGCCCTCACTTTGATACAAACAAACCACTGAAACGAACACTTCCCCCCCACTCGTCACAAATTGAATGACCAAGGCAGCCTCATTACAGACAATCAATATCATTTTCACTTAAATAAGAAAAACACAGATGGGCAGAGAGAGAGAGAGAGAGAGAGAGAGAGAGAGAGATTGATGATGGAAAATTACAAACATAAATCACTGAAACTTAGGGGATCACAGCACTCCTGTTTAATTAGAAATCTGCTGGCTAGGTGGTGACGATGGCAGTGGTGGTGGTGGTGGTGGTGGTGGTGGTGGTGGAGGTGGTGGTGGTGGTGGTGGGGGGGGGGGGTAGGGGTTGCTCTCCCACTCACCAAAGAACAAAGCTGTGCTCAGAAGAAAGAAGTGAAGTTGATTAGAAGGTCACCGTCACGGTCAAGGTCACGTGTTAAAGTGAGGCTGAAAAGAACGCCTGCAGCCCTCACTTTGATACGAACAAACTAATGAAAAAACACAAAGTGCTCAGCAAGAAAGAGGTGAATGGTGTTGATGAAAGATCACGCTTAAGACCGAGAACAGGTTTTGATTCGCGGCGTGGGTTTAAAGTGAACACGTTGTGCAGTTATGTGTGGTTTACCAGATCCATTGATAAAACAAATCAATGTATTTTTTCATGAAATCCTCTTGACATCCTTTGGGTGATTCATCTAATCTTTACCTCTCATGCAGTCATGTAAGTTCACACTGTGAGGCAATCAGATTCAATTCTTATCTCCAGTGACTCATGGGTGGAGCGGGGCTGTGGGCGTGGAGGGAGACTCTTGGGTGGAGCAGGGCTGTGGGCGTGGAGGGAGACTCATGGGTGGAGCAGGGCTGTGGGGGCGTGGAGGGAGACTCATGGGTGGAGCAGGGCTGTGGGGGCGTGGAGGGAGACTCATGGGTGGAGCAGGGCTGTGGGGGCGTGGAGGGAGACTCATGGGTGGAGCAGGGCTGTGTCTCAGCGACATCGTCACCAGCAGGATAATAGAGCCATCCTGGTAGTGTGCTCAGCTGGGATTATCTCCTACAGGTACCATCAGTCTGCATTAACCACACGGCTAGGACACCGCCATGAGCCTTGCAGAGGAACAGGCCAAATATAGCTTCTCTAGTCACACACACACACACACACACACTGAGATGCAGATGCGCACACACACACACCGACACGCAGACACACACACGTACGCAAAATGTCTTATTGAGCGAGTAGTAAGGGTTGCTTCATCAAGGAGTCAATCTTTATCATTCGTTGTAGGGCTATTATGTGTTTTTATGTTTTAGGAAGGCCACATTTCCCAACTGGCTAATCAGAACTACAACCCCACATAAACTCCACACCCCAGCCTAAACATCTCTATACTGACCTTGAGTGACTAAAAATAAACGTAACAAGAGAAACTTGTAACAAACAACTCATCACTTGAATCAAACAACATAATAATAATAATAATAATAATAATAATAATAATGATAATAATCTAAAAGAGAAACAAAAATGTCTTGATTTTTTTATTGTATTTTTTTCAATTTTCAACTCAATCTTGCCCGGTGTCAGTCGGACCGAACAGCTCTGAAAGAGCATCAGAAGCAAATAAGAGAGTGCACAGTAGTCGGTACCGGGGTCAAAATGGTTTAGTTCAGAGCCGGGAAGCCCTAAGGGACACCGCCGCTTGAACAATCCATAACGCACTACAGACACAGGCTGACAAAGGCCGGTTTCACCAACTCTGTCTGTCTCAGTCTGCCCTCTCTCTCTCTCTCTCTCTCTCCCTCTCTCTCTCTCTCTCTCTCTCTCTCTCTCTCTCTCTCGCTGGCACAGAAAACCTACAGGGAAATAAAAGACATCTTGGGAGGTGTGCTCAATACACGATGAAGGAGGGGAAACGAGAGAAGAAAAGGAACATACTGTAGCTGTTAACGGATAACTGCCGCTTTTCAACCTCATCTCTTGTCCGCATTAGGGATATAGAGTGGAAAAACAGCCGTATCTCCATCTATCTATCATTAGGGATATAGAGTGGAAAAACAGCCTTATCTCCATCTATCTATCATTAGGGATATAATGTGAAAAACGCCTGCAGTTGTTGCTCTCTGTGTCTCTCTCTCTAAACCTTTACGCGTCATCCGCTACATAAGTAGCGGGGAGATCTGGGGTGCAGGCGACGTAGGGGAACGGTAAACACTGTTCATTCGCATAGTACTACTACCCACATTGAAATGATACAAAGCCGGTTGAAAAACCCCCTCATCAATCTCAAAGTCGTCAGGTAAAAACCGACAGGCCCTTAAATCAACTCCTTCGGTGAGCTGAGCATCAAAGAACACGCTCTGCCCCTTTTATCGTCTTCCTTAAATGGTTTATCTCCTGGCCCCCGACGGCGGCCTCAGCCAAAGCAATGTAAATCCACGCAGACACACCGGTGGCAGACAGCGTGACAGGCAGCGCGGTGTTAACCCGTCCGCACCGTAACAACAACGCTACCGTCGGCCTTAACCGCCGGGCGAACCGTCTAGTCGAACAGCGACGATTATTGAGCCGTCACAGATATTATGCACTCTGTGGCCTGCTTCATGTTGTGTGGAACAAATGTCACAACAGGGGGAGAGGCAGAGAGAGAGAGAGAGAGAGAGAGAGAGAGAGAGAGAGAGAGAGAGAGAGAGAGAGAGAGGGAAATTGTAGAGCTGTACCCAGAGATGCGCAGGAAGGAGGAAGAAGGAAGGAAGAGAAGGTCAGAGGAAACGGGGGCAATGTAAGGAACAATGTAAAGAGTAAAACAACACACGATCGCAAAACAGGACAGATGGCCGGGCACTGGGGAGAGTTTACAGAAACCACTTCCCAGCCATAAAGAGAGTCTTCATAACTGATTAATAGCAGTGGGTGCCTGTGTGTGTGTGTGTGTGTGTGTGTGTGTGTGTGTGTGTGTGTGTGTGTGTGTGTGTGTATTGGACAGGCCCCTGCAGCTGTCATTCTGACTAAACAGTAATGGAGTAAGTGATAGACGCGTGGCATCCACAGCTAGGCCAAAGGGACTGGCTACGGATACATCTCTTGACAGGACTGTTCTCCTACCGACCACGCTTCACTGTGCTGAACAACAACAACAACAACAACAACAACACACTCACAACTGCATGAATGAAAAAGCAGCATCTCCCACACCTGAGGTCGGACTACAGCTGAATTGCACTGCCGTGATTCTCCAAGATATTAAGACGCCGTGACCTCGTTTAACAGCCGGCCAAAGGCCGACTGGCCTTGGATGATGAAAAGCATCATTAAACTAACTGTTTAGTTCGTTTGGATAATTTCTGCATTAAATCAAAGGCTGCCACTTTGTTGGTAAAAAGATAAGCAGTAGGACAAAGTGGCAACGCAATCCTTGGAGCTCAGAACAAGGTTAGCAGAGCGGACCCTAGGGGAGGACGTCTGGGACACCGTGTAATTGGTCTAAGGCAGGGGAGGGTGGGCGGGTAAAGGCCATACAGAAATGGGAAGAATTAATGTAATGTAATGAAATGTAGCACAAGGTCAGCAAGAATCTAACATGCAAGTCAAATATATACTACCACAAATAAACATATATATTAGGACTCATAGATAAGTGGGAAATAAGATCATAGAATTTCTCAAATATGAGTAGGATTGATTTCACTGACATAAAATGTGTTTCCCTTAGCCTTAGATTAAGGAGCACATACCTCTGAGCTGGTCCGAAACAACGCTCTGTCCCACTCGCTCCACGACCCTCCCGTCTTCCCGCAGGTACCGGTCATCCAGGAAGTTGGCGGTGGCCTCAGACAGGTGCACCTTCCCGGCCACGCCCAGCTGTTCCATCAGGTTGGCCAGGTTGACGTCATTGGACCACACGTCGAACTTAAAGCGCTTCATCCCCAGAATTCCACACAGAACGGTGCCGGTGTGGACCCCCACCCGCATGTTGACCATCTCCTTCTTCTCCTGGCAGAACTGCTCGATGGCTTGGATCATGCCCAGGCCCATCTCCACACAGCAGTACGCGTGCTCTGGCCGAGGCTCCGGACAGCCAGCCACGCAGTAGTAACAGTCTCCCAAAGTGCTGATCTTCTCACAGCACGTTAGCTCACAGAGCCGGTCGAATCGTCCAAACAGGTCGTTCAGAAGGCCCACCAGGGCGTGGGCCGACTTGTTGGCGGACATTTTGGTGAAGCCCACGATGTCTGCGAAGAGGATGCTGACCGGCTCCATGCGCTTCATGTTGAAGGGCCTGAAGATGATATGCCCCCTCGGGATGGAGGTCTTTTTGCGCTTGTTGTTCTTGGGGCTGGATATGGCCGCGGCGGCACCACTGCTGGAATACCGCTTCACGGAACCGTCGCCTAGCTGGTCGTCGCCTTGCTTCATGAGCTCATCGGCGACTATCCTGGGCATGACGGAGTGGATCATGCGCTCCTTCAGTGCTTTCTCCACCTCCAGGTCCTTCCCATGCATGATGGCCTGGCCGACCTTGAGGAAGGTGCTCCGCGAACGGACCTCGGACATGATGAAGAGATGGATGCCAATGGCGTGGGCACACAGGTGGAGGAGAGCCTTGGCCGGGCCCAGCCAACATAGCGTGTCCCAGTCTGACTGTGAAGCTGAGCTGGGGTCCTGGCTTAAGCCGGTTAAGTAAAGCCATCCCAGACCCTCAAAGATGAGGGAATAAAGTAGCCCTAGCAGGACGGAGGCGTACAGGCGGATATGGAGGACGCTGTACAGCAACAGCAGAACTTCCATGCACAGGGAGAACGTCCCTACAGGAGAGATGCACGGGACTAAGGAGCACCGCGTTATATTTTTCCCATGGGAAACGTTATAATAATCAGACCCCGCGCCACTAAAGTCTCCCTCATCAAACTCTGCAGTGGAAGTCTCCAAGTCCCTGAAGCCTGACGTCTGGATCTGAGGAGCCAGCGTGAGGGTGAATGTCACTAGGATGAGCAGCAGAGACACCTGGTTGTAGAAGCGGCTGTAGAACTTGGTGAAGGTCAACAGGAAGAGGAGAAGGCAGAAGAGGAGGAAGGAACCGGCAGGCAGGAGGAACATCGCCCTGTCACAGCGGGAAGGGTTGACGGCAAAGTACAGTCCCCACAGGACGCTCACCGCAGCCAGGTAGGAGAGCACGTAGCGGAAGCGTCGGCGTGTCTGGGGGAAACACCTCTCCCGGCACGCCTCCTCCAGGATGGACGAGTCGAACTTGGGGTCCCAGACATGGCCGGCAGACCTCTCGAAGAGCTGAGGCATATTCCTCTGTGAGCGAAGGTACTTGACCTGGGGCCTCCTGGCCCCAGATTCCCCCGAGCTGCAGCTCGATGAGATGCTGTATTTGCAGTGCTTGGAGCCCCCTATGAAGCCGCCTCCTATGGCGCCCAGGGGCCCGGATCCGTGCTTGTGTTTCCCACTAGTGCTGATTCTCACAGAGACACTGCCTTCTCCACTTGAGTCACAGCTCACCTCTGTGTTGTGGGGAATCAGTTGCTGATGTTGGGGGGATGCCATGTTGTGTTTTGGTTTGTTTGTGGATAGCCAAACATCAACACTATGCGGAAAGATGTGAGAGAGATTTAAGGGGCAGGGCAAAAAGTACAAAGATCCACAGTACACTATGCCACAAAAATGTGTATTAAACTGAAAAAAGTTATAAAGGATAGATCACCAGGACTCTGGTAACTCTTCTAAACTAGTCTAAATGCAAGCACATATTTCCTGGGTGACGTCAATCCCTGCATTCCTTTAACTTAAGTTTGTTTTTACGCACTTGCGTGTGTTTGTTCACCCCAGTGGCCTACTTGTCTGTTTCAGTTTAAGCTCAGACCACTCTTACCACTGCGCACCAATTATTGCCAACACACTTGAGAAATGACAGCTAGCCCACTAGCCCACTAGATTGGCCATTTGTATCGATGCAAATCTAAATAAAGATAGTACTACATTTGTACAAAATGGCGTGCAGGTCACCATTTGTCCAGAATTAAATAATGGTTCGCACAACTTCATCTTTCTTGTTTCGGCAAAAATGTACTTTTTTCTTCTTCCAAAAACGTTTGTTTTTGGAAAAGGTTGCTGAAAGACTTGGCAGCGGACGTGGAACTGGTTGCCCGGCGTGTGTTGGCTGTCTTTCAGCTGTAAAAGGCTTACGTCTTTTCACACCGGTGGTCACTATTTCGAAGCTTCTTGCAATAGGCCTAATCGCAAATAGTCCAGTGGATGGAGCCCCGTCCTTTCCTGCAACGCCTCCTCTGGGATATTTACTGCCGTCTCCAAATGGATGATTTGCGCTCACAACGCGTATTCGGCGAATGACTATTTGGAAAAAACCAACGCAATCTGTGCACGTGATGAAACACAACAACATCTGTTGAGTTGATAAAGCCGCAAATGACACATGTGCAAGAGCAAACGCATCATCACAGATTCACCATGAAACCAGTCCTTATGTTCCGTTAGAAGAATCCACATCATTTTCCAAATTTCGGCTCATGCCCATTTTGATCAATTCAGAGATGCACGAAAAACGACACGTACCGAACACAGGACGCAGGATCTGATGCGGGGGATTTCGATGCTTTCCAGAAAAGTTTGTCTTCACCGGGTGTTTATCATTTATTTCCTCCGAGCGGCGCGGAAAGTCTGCCTACGAAAGCTTTGTTCTCATTCGCTCTGTGCTTTCTTCCAAATCCAAACGTATGTAATATGATTATACAGGAGAACAAAGCTACGCGTCTCGTCTCCCGAAGAAATCCCCTTCGTTTGCACCGTCCGGCGTCTTTTTAAAGGTTGTCCTTTTCCGTGCCGACGACTTATCCTCCTGAACGGCCGCGACGTGACGTCTCCGCCGTCCTGCCTCCCGAGTAGCAGACTAGTGTGTCTATACTACAGTGTGTCTATACTACAGTGTCTATACTACAGTGTGTCTCTATACTACAGTGTCTATACTACAGTGTGTCTATACTACAGTGTCTCTATACTACAGTGTCTATACTACAGTGTCTCTATACTACAGTGTCTATACTACAGTGTGTCTCTATACTACAGTGTCTATACTACAGTGTGTCTATACTACAGTGTCTCTATACTACAGTGTCTCTAGACTACAGTGTCTCTATACTACAGTGTGTCTATACTACAGTGTCTATACTACAGTGTCTCTATACTACAGTGTGTCTATACTACAGTGTCTATACTACAGTGTGTCTATACTACAGTGTGTCTATGCTACAGTGTCTCTATGTAGTAGGGAAGGATGTTGGCTGAGAACGGAGCTTCAACTGTGGAGAGACTTGCGCGAGGGTGAGGTGGGTGGTGGTGGTGGTGGTGGTAGGGGGGTGTCTAGAGAGCACGTAAGCGTTTAAGCAGGGTGGGGGTGAGGGTCCTTCACACCGCACCCCACCTCTCGTTTGTGCTGTGCAGCAGCAGCAGCAGCAGCAGCAGCTCTGT
>OOFB01018414.1:22029-34381 GCA_900323305.1 Trachyrincus murrayi | reverse complement strand
AATATCACTACATTTCATTATGTGCCATTACATGTAATTACGTCATACATGATGGATGTGGCTGAACTGCACAGGTCTTGAGTGAAGTCTGTCACATCCCGTGTAGAGCTGGTAGGGGCTGCATGTCACGTGTTACCCGTGTAGAGCTGGTAAGGGCTGTATGTCACATGTTACCTGTGTAGAGCTGGTAGGGGCTGCATGTCACGTGTTATGTGTGTAGAGCTGGTAGGGGCTGCATGTCACGTGTTACCTGTGTAGAGCTGGTAGGGGCTGTCTTGAAGGCCCAGGAGGTAATTGATCATGGAGGATTTGCCCACACTCCAGGGACCCAGGAACAGGACCATGGGCTTGGAGGTGATCTCCCCATCTGTTGTGTTGAAACAAGACAGAGAAAACATAAAGTCCCACATAAAGACTTGGAATTTGGACCAATTTGCATACCAGTTTTGAGAAAACTGCAGTGGCTAGAATAATTGATTGTTTCATAATGTATTTAAGCAAGGTAATCAGTTTTTTGCACTTTAGAAAGGTGAGGTCAGGTGAGATTAATAGTCTATGTAGTCTAAAAACACTTCTGAAAACAAAGCACATCCGGACAGCACTGTCAATCACAAACCGGCCAAAGACAAATTGTACAACAGAGAAAGCCAAAGAAAGATAAACGAAAATGGAAAATGGAAATCAACTATAAATGTCAATAAAGGCTTGGTCAAGTCCGAGCCAACGCTTGATAAAACAATATCTTCGACAGTGCATTGATCTCTGCAGCATCAATGCACTGCCGAATGTTGAAGTAAAGCTGGTAAAGCAAGCAGAGCCTTTTCGAAGCAAGCACGTGTGTGTGTGTGTGTGTGTGTGTGTGTGTGTGTGTCTGATTGGACATGGTGTTGGAGGGGGGAGGGCTCGGTCAAGTGCTGCTTTCATTGGTCCAAAAAGAACCACAACTTTTAGGTAAACCAACATTTTCAATGTTTTTGTTGTTGCTGTAAGTAAGTCAACACGGTCAGCTTTTAGGTTTCTCGTTTTAATTTGTAACAGTAAGATATTGACAATATTCTCAACCCACTGCCCACCCACCCGCCCAACAACCTCTGTCCACCATATGCAAACGCGTACATCCCCTGGTCCCATGTGCAAACGCATACGTCCCCTGGTCCCATGTGCAAACGCATACGTCCCCTGGTCCCATGTGCAAACGAATACGTCCCCTGGTCCCATGTGCAAACGCATACGTCCCCTGGTCCCATGTGCAAACGCATACGTCCCCTGGTCCCATGTGCAAACGCATACGTCCCCTGGTCCCATGTGCGACAGCCTGTAACTTCAGCGTGAGCCGGTACTGCACATGCACCCTCCTTCGCATCGTAGGCCCAGACGTCTGTTCTTTACCCACGAGTCTATGTATTTTGTCCTTCAACGGGAGCTTTTGTCTACTGCAAGACCAAATGCTTCCCGAAGAGCTACATTGGGGTGCATCACTAATACACCCAGTGAGTGTGAATGATTATGACACCTGACATGAACTTTGGTCATCATTGCACAAAACAACCAAACTGATGTACAGTATCTCCATGACGACAAGCGAATGATGACAATTGATCAAATGAGAAGGAGGGAGGAGCACTTAGCACTTAAAGCAGTGCCATGCTGGAGGGGAGAGGCCCCCTCCCCCGCCCCCCCTACACCCCTCACCCTCCCCATGACCCAGCACCATACCCACCTGTTGGAGAGTCCCCCAAGTTTCGTCCCGGATAGGCTGTTAGATGAGGGGGGAGGAGGGGGTGGGGGGGGGGGGGGGGGACAAGGGGTAGGGACAGAAGGAAGGGGAGGTTCAAGAAAGAGAGGAGGAGAAGGAAGAGGAAGAGAGAGAGAGAGAGAGAGAGGGAGAGAGAGAGAGGAGTAATGATGTGCATGGGAGGATGAGTAGCATAAAGGGAATGTGGTCCTGTATTTGTCCATCAGGATCAAACATGTGCATCTAGAACGGATGCTTTATTATGTTGAATCACCTGCGGCCCGATGTTTGTTAACTTTTTTTTATTTCTTTTTTTTATCTCGTATATAACCTGTAATTACATTTAACCGGCACACTAATTTCTTAACTGCAGACATCAATTTGATCAGAATGAGATTTTCCTGCCTTTTTCTCCATACACCAAATTGACTTAGATATAAATAGCATGAAGATGGGCTATAATAAAAATGGGGTCGATCATAATGAACTCATGAAAATAATGAACAAGGTTGATGGCTGCAGTGAAAAGGTCATAGGTCATGTTCAACCCTTTACTTAAATATGTATCATGAAGGAGATGCGAAGAGATGAGATCGGCCTGTGACGTTTGGTACATCCAGCCACAAGAGGGCAAACTATTTTAGTCAAAGGATTTTGAGCTGCATGAGATGACTGAACAGTGAAGACATGTGGCAGAAAGTAAATTAAAAGCCATACAAATGAACAACGGGGAAAGAAACCAACACATGTTTGTTTATTGAAGCTGAGACTACATCAGAGACACTATCAGAGAGAAATGTATGTTTACCTTCAGTTTAAATAGCACTTGAGAGCACCCCCACCCCTACTGTACCTCAACCAAAAACCAAAGACATAAAAAACACCACCACCACCACCACCACACAACCAGGCTGTTCGCTGTACCTGAGATCTCATGCTGTCTCAGCTCGTTGTACTTGTAGGCCTGCTCCATGGGTTTGATGGCCGAGTGGTAGATCTTACGCAACCGCTGAAGGGCCGCTGCAGAGAAGAACAAGGACAGAAGGACAGGTTTAAATACAAGGGGAGCAAGGCTGTAAAACACTGTGGAGGACTTTGGGAAAGAGATGCAGAACATAAGGTCTAGGCACGTTGTAATGAATTATTAAAATAGAAGATATGTGTGGCCGTTAACACTGATATATTTTTTATGGTTGCTGGAGCAGATGCAGATGCCGTTAATTAAGTGTTACCAAGTGTTTCTGGGTTGTAATGCCTTATTCAGTAGCAATAATGATCATACACCATCAGATCTTTCAAGGAAACCAATACATTTAGAGATACAGGTACATTTACGTGTGCATTTATTTTCTGTATTGATTACGGCTAAGGTCAGTTTTTGGTAAATATAGATGCAGTGTACAGTGTATTCCCACCAAAAAATACCTTGTCTTGTACACAAATAACAATTAGCTCATTTGACACATACATAATGATAATAATCATTTGCAGGCTAGGATGCAGGTAATAAATAGGGAGTGGGGGTTAGGCCTCTGGCTCAATGATGCTTACAGGTAGACCCTCCTTCTAGACTGGACTATAGATATTCCTGCCTCCCAGTGACACCCCAGAACGTTCCCCCAGCTCCACTCCTTCTGTCCTACCTGTATAGTCTCCTGATTTGTCATCGGTCGCCAGGCGCAGCGTCTCTTCAATGTGAGACTTGTCTCTGAGGGCGGAGGGGACATCCTCCACTTCCTCCTCTGTGAAAAATGACCATAATATGACATAATCAGATTTTGTGAAAAATGTGTGTGTAAATGTTACAATAAAATTTTTACCTGGGGGTTAAAGCTTTTAGATGATTTAGTTATAATAGTATAACTATAATAGTTATAATAGGTCTCTTATCTTTGATGAGCACATGAGACTAAGATTTTGGAAACTCATATTTAGCCTCAACATAGCCATGCTATATTGTTGACCCTCACGGAAATATGTACCAGGATTCACTGAAAATAACTACAGAAAAAATAAAGATATCAATAAAAGAATAGCATTTGCTACTAGCCAATAGATCTTGGATGTCCCATATACTGTATGTCTCTGCAACTCAGAATTGACCAGTGATTGCACACGATACCACGGGAGTGTCTTATCAATATCACTATTGAAAACAAAAACAATTTGTAAACACTGTCCGAAAATATGAAAAGCAATATGAAAAACGTTTACAGAAAAACACTTTCAATGAAATTGGATTTTGTTCCCGTGTTGGATTAGATCTGCCAGCATATTTCATATCAAGCACCTACATCTCAGCATTGCTCCTGTTTTCCTTAAATGAAAACAAGCTGCAAGCAAAAGATACAGCGCCCGACACAATTATCTTTCACTCTGTTCATGGACACACCTGGGAGAACTCATCCAACCCAATCATCGCTCGGGCGGTTCGTAACCCCGCAATTAACGCGACAACACCAGGATACAAACTCAACAACGCATGGGTGAGTCATCTCCATAGTCGAACGCACGATATGGACCTGGATCACAGCTGTTGGTACCATCCAACTCTTAATTTAACAGCAAAGCTCATTAAGATAAACAAACATTCCCTCGACGTTGGTGGCTTTTGAACCTGGAAGAGATAGATGGAGATGTGCTCGCTGGGCGGACTTCCCCCTCGATGAGAAGCAGAACACAAATAGAACCTCGCTGATCCCCCCCTACACCGCGGCAGCCACCGCCACCGTAGGCGGGACAATGATTTGTAATCCTCGCTTGTTGTGTTTCCATATTTAACCGCCCATTCGGAACCCATTGGTCCGCCTGGTTCACCTGTCCTTCTATGCCAAAGCCCTGGGAAGAGGCCTTTTCTGTATGGCCGCTGTATGGGGGGGCTTGGCATCCAGTCCAACCTCGGTTTCACACCGAGGGGGGGGGGGGTTGGGGGTACTAGGTTATTTATAGGAGCAGTTGGTGGATGGCTCCTGGATCACACTTGTTAGAGGAGTTTGCTGCCAAGGCGGCCTGGCATTCAACTCTTTCACCATGACAAAGTATTTTTTCTCTTGAAATGAATATACGCCTGATTATCATCTCTTAGTTTTGCATTGATCTGTTGATGATGAATTATGACTGTATTATGAAGTGAGAGTCATGACAATCTATTCAATCAATTGTAAATGTTAGCGTGAAATGCATGCAATCCCGTATTGATTGGTTATTGCCAGTCAGTCAAGTATCTCTCCTTATCCCTTTCAGCAAGATTGACTGAATCTAAACACGATGAGACAACCAGTAAAACTCTGGCTTACTGTAATCCTGGCCAGTTAAAGTATGAAATGCATTTTCTGTCCAGAAATGAGTAGGAGTAGGAACATGTTCTGCTGAAGGCACGGCTGTCTGGTCTCAGCGGGTAACCAGACACAGACTGGCTGCTCGGGTAATCATCACAGAGTTTAATCATTACAGAGTTCAAACACATGCGTGAGGAACAGCAGATAGCGACTACTGGAGGAGGTCAATTTTTAGTTTGATGTCCTGAATCGGAGAAGTGGATTTGCGTGATGCTTAGTTGACTTCAAATTCACGATACTTTGAAAGCATACATCTCTGATTCAACTCAACAGCTCAACCGTGCCTCCTGTGGAAAAAGTACATTTCCAAACAAAGCACTGTACATTTTGAGCTGCTGGCATTTGACTTCACACGCAGGCCCCAACATGGAATTTGTGTTGGGTCGCTCCCAGATTAGCAGATGCATCCTAGAGGATGGCATCTGAAAAGGTCAAAAGGTCAGCTCCAGGGTGAGTTTCCCAGTGACGTCAAAAAAGATCATTCAATGTGCGCTGCAATCTTGTCATCATTTAACTTTGATTTTCAAAATCAGCAGGCAATAGGATTACAAGCAATCTTGTATTGAATGTGAGATGAATTATCAACGCACAGGTCCTCGCAAATATTTCAAGCAACCTCTTCGATTAGAGATTTCAGCTTGATAAATAACATATACAACCTAACCCTACCTTATAAACTGAACAATGATTTATTTAGATATTCACAACTAAATAGCAAAAACAGCGTTGGTGTGTTATGGAGATATACACCAACATGGATGATGCCTACATACTGGAATGCTGTAGGTTTTATAGGCATTATGATGTAGGCCTATGACTTTTACCCTTTAAAAATACACTAATTATCCATTTGTGTGTGTGCGTGCTTGCGTGTGTATGTGTGTGCAAGTTTCTAGAATGAACCGGCAGCTACCACAATAACCTCATCACAGACATTCCACACTTTCGTCCTTATGCATTTTCTCAGTCTCGAGACATAGTGCTAAACAGCTAAATAGCTCTTACCGCTAGACACATGCTACTTGGCATGGCCAGGTTTCCCCACGGCTGGGTGTAGCAGCATGGGGGGCCCCAGGACCCAGAATTGGACTTTTGCCACCAGTGACTTTGCCGATCGTCTCCTGTTCCCTTCCAGAGTTCTAGTATTTCCTACCAAGTGTCTGAGAATGCCTTGCTTTAACCAGGCTCACAGTGCATCACATTATAAGCAGTATCTTCCATAGCCTTTTGTTAATTTACCCAAGTGAAGTCCATCAATTTGTGTTTCAATGAGGCATATTAACAATCAATATAAATAAACAATATAAATACACATATAACCAATATAAACCCCTCTCAGTGAACACCTCCACCTACGCTACATTTAGAGTCGGTGGCATAACTTGATCTGTTGCTCGAAAGACCCCCAAAACCCAAGAGGAACAGACATGTCAACAGGTGTACTTTGACATGTTGATCTATGATGCCCTTAGGGGCATTTACTCTGCTAGCCCGCGAGCTACACTAACACCGATGTAAATAACCGACCCATGGGATATTAATAATGCCATATTCTTGGCAGACGCTTCTTTCAGCAAAGCATTGCAGTGTTGCAGCGGTGACACCAACGGCTGGCTTAGAAACCCTTGACTATTCTCAGCTCGCCGGTGGCTACAAATAACCAGGGGTGATGTGTGAGAGCAAGAGCTGGCAAACCGTTTTTTGCAGCCAGCACAATAGAAAAGGTTGAGCCGGAGTTCATTTTAGTGACGTCTTTACGAACCAATCTGTAAGAACACGTTCGACTATTGCGACCGTGTAAAAGGAGAGAGAAGGTGGCCCTTTAACCAGAGTAAGAAGACCCTTTGTCCAAAGATGATTCAGGAAATGACCCACAGACAGCTCTCCGCCAGTGGATCTTTTTATAACTGTGTGAATCTGACTTGTATTCTGTTGTGTGTGTCACATGATCCACCCCGCCTTGTCATTTCAGTCACCCTCAAACTCTGTAATGTCTAATGGAGTAGTGTTGTCAGCATGCCATTTGAACAATCAGAAGATACCCGGGGACACAGATTATGTCATGACGCATACCAATCTTCTTGCTTCCTCCGCAGACGCGATGCCAATGCGTTGGCCGTGGTTCAGGGAGGTTTTTAACAGGGAGGGGGCGCAGATGGTTTGGAGTGCTCTGGCCAGTGGATAAGATTAGAGTCATCTGAACAAACACTTTGGAAACAGCGTTATTCACAGCAACTGAAATGGGACAGTGATTTGGTATTTGGCTGGATTGCGATGCAATCCGAGTGTGAGGCCGCAACGTCCACTTTGATCAAGTCATACTTAGCCTACACCTTAGTGCTTCAATGTATCGTGTACCACGTCTGTCCTCTGAGAAAGGACTTGCGGATGTCAGGGTGTCCAAGTAAAGGACTGTCCTGATTACAGCCAGGCTTGCCTGGCCATAATATCCTCCATGACATGCAGATGCCATCCAATCAGAGCATGAGGCCCGTAGGAGATCTCACCGGAGCCTCTGTAGCTTGACTCACCACCCACTGAGAGCAGTCGCATCTTTTCACACCAGCCTCTTGAGTGGGCCTTTAAACTGTTGTGAACCTGTTAACACCTTCCAATCTAGCCCATCCCCGATGCCATGGCCAGGGAGGGGACACGGCTCCACATGGACCAGGCCTTGCCTTTGGACGGTGGCTCTTGCACCAGCCCCATAGCTCGCTCTATATTAACCCTGCCGGCCCCGGGGGGGGGAAGAGATATGAACAACTGACATCTGTCACAGGAACCATGTGCCCTCAATGAGCCTGTTGCCCGGCAACCCTCTGTAGTTTGGGCAAACATGACTACGGCAGTGGCCCATCCAATTGGAATGCCAGTGGTTTAAACCTGCCTCGAGGATCTGGATGGTAAAAGACGCACGTCAATTGCAGACCTTTAGCTCTGCAGATTATACGTATTAGTTCTGCTCCGCAAAGTGATACGCTAGACTAACTCAAGGTGTAGCGACCGTACAATGATCGGTAATAGCCCCAGTCCCTGATTAGAACGGAACATTATTCCTTCATGGGGTTCCGGTGATTCTCACCCTGTCAATAATTCCACCCTGTAAGTAATGCCAATGATGCCCTACTTTATAGTGAGGAGTAATAATAATATACATTAAAAATACATAATAAATTACATCGCATGATGCCCAAAGCTACTAGGGGCCCGAAGCTACTAGGGGTCCAAAGCTACTAGGGGCCCGAAGCTACTAGGGGCCCAAAGCTACTAGGGGCCCAAAGCTACTAGGGGCCCAAAGCTTCCCAACCACTGGGTCTTCACAAAGACTTCATTGCATCATCTTTGTAACACAATAATAGAGGCGCTGCTGTTCTGAATTACAGAAGAAGAATGAATCCCCTTTTAAACTAAACCTGTCATATTGCACTGACAAAAAATGGGAATATATACAAAAACAAACACACATACAGAGTGTTAACCATATAATCCCCCCCTAGCCCTAACCCTAAACCCCTCCCCACCCAGCCAGTGCTGCCCGGCTTGTGCAGAACACACAGAGGGGAAGCCACAGATGGTAACAGGTGGCCGGAGCCGCAGGAGATGGTACACCCACTGGTCAGAAATAGCCTTACAATGGGTCAGAAGATGGAAAGAGGAGGGTGAGAGAATGGCTGCCCCCTATTTTAAGGCTTCGAGTGTTAGTCAGTCTGGAGACTAAGGGACGCTCGCATCCCAGAGGCGGACTGTTTGATATATTCGACGGGCATTCAAACAGACCGACCAACAAACACATTCACTGTACCCGGGATCACTTTGGTCCAGTGCTCTCATGGGGCTGAAATACAACGTTAAAAGTACAGCGCTAAACACATACCAACATATTATCCAATCACAAGAAGCCAGCACTTACTCCTAACCAGTTCCAGGTATATCTATAGGTATATCCCAGTTTGGATCATGTACCCCCCCCCCCCCCTTCCTTAAAAGATGCCACAGATGGGTGAGAGGACACGTGCGGGCCGGTCGCTAAGGAACAGAGGCTCTTTACGCCGGGGTGTTGAGCTGACTCTGGATCCCTGCTATCCTGTCCCACCGAGGACATCCTCTGACCTTGAGGCTCGAGACGGGGCCGGGAGGGCCGGGGGCTTAGTAGCTCTTGTCTTGCGCTATTCGGACAGCCAGGCCGTGACCTGGAGGGGGGTGTTAGTATTACTACTATCAGCAGAGGGATGTCCCAGGCATACTGCATGCCAGCCTCATGGAGACACTACGCCTGCAAGGCTTCACCCCGCGGCCTGAGAAGGTTCTTTCATAGCACAGCGGGATCGAGTGGCAGCAAATGTAACGCTAATGTAAACAAACTGAGAGCCTGATCTGATCGAGCGTCTTGACACAGAGAAGTGGTTATCTCTGTGTGCAAAGCAATGTGGAAGATCTGGATGAAGTCCCGTAAGAAAGATCAATATGGGAAGAATGAGCCAACTTTGGCTACGTCTTTTCTGACACAATCTAATTGTGTCGGATTGATTACCCTTGATTGAATTGAATTGATTACTCCAAATATATAGTCTGAACTTTAGGCTCGGGATGTACTGATCTAAGAAAAAAGTATACTATAGAAACATGAAGTTCCAAAAGAAATCTGTCAGAAGCCATTCTGTTCAATGTTGTTTGGGACAAATGTAAATACTGCCCAAAAAGATTTCATACAAACTTCAATAAATACAAGCCAACATTGCTGTGAAACCCCACTAAACACCCCGTACATATTCATTTTGCTGACCATCTAAACATCTGAAAAAAGATTTAAAATATATATATTGTCCCACAGGTGGAACATTTTTGTGAAATCAATCAATCAATCAATACAATTCAAAGATTAGAGCATCGTCAAACTTCTGGGTTGTGTGTTTAAGATGTTCAACTGACTAATATCACCCTCTGGATGGCACATGGACGACTGTGTCCAGTCTCATTAGCGTTGTCACTCTTCAAATTTGATTGGTTCTGTGTCGGAAATCAATACTGTGTACTTGTGAAGCAGAGGATGAAGCCGAACACACACCTGCATGGCAGCAGGGATAACAGACCCGTGGAGGTGTGTGAGGGGGCAGGCCTTCCCCCGGCCTCGTTTCCCTGGCCCCTCCTGCCTGGAGAATGCATGTCCCTACATGGCCAACTGCTGGGAATAAATTGTGATTGTGACAGTGCAGGATGACAGCAGCTGTGTGGCCGGTCTGAAGGCTAGCTGAGGGGCTGAGAGGGGTGAGGAGTCAGGGGGGGGCAGGGGAGGTGAGCTGGGTTGAGGACGGTGGAAGGGGTAAATCTGTAATGGGCAGTGTTGGGTTTCAGGGGCGGTGGTGTTGGTGTTAGTGGTGGTGGTGGTGGTAGGGGGGAGGGGGGGCTTCCAATCTTAGACACCTGACAGCGGTCAGGAATATGGAGACCCGGCCACCGGCTACAGGGCTGAGAACCACCCCAAGGACGGACAAGGGTGACGGCCGAGGGGAAATGCCAACTGCTCTGGTGCGACGAGACGCGGGAACCCGTCAGCATTTCTACTAGATGGGCTAATCATGCAGCTAAACGCGGGCGGTCCACATACGCTGCCATTCACCAGCGTTTGGCGCCACATTATTTCATATCGGTTCCCCAGACAGCCATAACGAGCATGCCGCCTATGTGTCAGTTGATGAACGTTCACTCGATAAACAAATAGAGAGAATGTATTCAACATCTAAATGGGCATTCCGTTAATGTTCATCGTTGGTGACGTCTCCACGCATCCGACAACTGTAAAACAACGGCTATCGCTAAGATGGGAAATTAAAATAATGTTGACTGGAGAAGGGTTTGTGTCTGTCTGCTGGTGACGTGGACGGTTGCCTTTCCATCAGATGGTGGAATTTAGACAGCTGCCACACTGTCAGATCACAGGATAGAGAGAGACCAGCCGTTTGCTCTCTCGCATCATAAAACGTCTCAACTTTACAGCCGCTGAGGCATCAAGGCATCGAACTGTAGCTGACACGATGTGACTGATTTATTCATTTCCAATAGCGATAGATGAACACGTCTGGCTTTGCCTATTCATACATCGCACGGTAGCAAAACCCTACTCCTGTGCATCTGCTGGGTCGTTACCGGAAGCTTCCCTGTCCCCATCAAAGCAGACGCTAATCATCCATGTATACAGTCTTTGACAGCGAGCGGCAACAGGTTACAATCAGTGAATGGGCACATCAACAGTATGAATCACCACCTCTATCTACAGCCAGTATGTGGGAAAATCAGAACATTAAATCTTCGTTTCTCAAATCTATGAGTCAAGAGTCACCTTAAAAAGCAGTGGCAATCAAGCCCATTGTGTGGGCTTTGGTGGCCCGGCCAGCGCTGGCACACAATTGGGGATTCACTTGACATACCCTAACTAACCCTCCCATACATAACTAACCCACCCAGGAAATACAAAGAAATCACATAAACCATGGCCTTACCTCCTGTGGCCTGCAAGAGCAGCAGGGAGACAAAGCAGCAGATTGACACAACACCCTTCATGATGGCTGCCAGGAGAACTCTGATAGCCACGCAGGCTATATATACCAAGGCAAGAAGGTCAAAGGTTGCACAGGGAAAAGGGGGCAGGGCAAAGCAGAGCACGCCAGTTGGTCTGTGTGTGTGTGTGTGTGTGTGTGTGTGCCCGTCAGAGAGTCACAGCATACCAGAATGGCCCTACGTGTGCAGGCAGCTGACTGTCTTTTTTAGAGAGAGGGGCGGCCGCCTGGCCTTCAGCATCAAGACAAGGGGAGCGTGTGCCGTTATACAACGTGGACTCTCACCCTCACACCCACCACATGGGCCATGTACTACACAGGAGAAGCTGTGACATGATGCAGTAGTGTGTTCGGGTCGGCATCAGTCATCAGAAGTGAATAGTCATTCACGACTGTGGTGACTTGAGTTAAACAGTGGAGCAGATGGCGATTAATATCCTTTATTATGCAATTATGCTGATGAAGGTCTGCGCGAAGATAATAAAAACCTTATTAATCATAAATGTTTTCCACTTCAGGGAAAACAGTGTGTGTGTGTGTGAGAGAGAGAGAGAGAGAGAGAGAGAGAGAGAGAGAGAGAGAGAGAGAGAGACCAAAGACCAAGAGAAAGGGGGCGAGATCTAGATTGTTTCTCTGAGTGGTGGTTTTTGTATAATGTATATTATATATGGTATATTGTTATATAATGTATTATTTCACCAGAATCCAAATGCTCTCATTGTTTT
>OOFB01018414.1:0-12454 GCA_900323305.1 Trachyrincus murrayi | reverse complement strand
CCCAAGCACATCCATACAGTCCAAAATAACACAGTAGGCCTACTAGCCTACACAGATCACAAATACATAAAAGGGCTAAGTATTGTAATATCTATATTTCAGTCAAGTTACGGTGACAAATGAGAAGTTAGTGCACATTCAGCAAAGGACTTCTTTGCAGGACTACAAAACATATGTAGGACTACAAAACATATGCAGGACTACAAAACATATGTAGGACTACAAAACATATGTGGGGACTACATTTCCCGTACAGGCGGCGGATTCCTCCGCCTCCTGTCGAGGAAAGAGGCTGCAGACGAGACGCATTGACGGGCCTTCTTTCACATACACACCCCCTTATTAATACAACTACTTAGCCTATTCATTTTGGGGGGGCAATGGCGGCTGGTTTAACATTCGCTGGAAAACAGCGCAAATCCCCGTTAGTAAACACACGCCGATTCAATTCCAAAACAGCAGCACGTTCAAAATTAAGACTATTCCGTTTTTCCTCCGCCATTACAACAATGCTGCCATGTCCATGCGGCAGCATGGCAGAGAGGCGCCGTACAAAAAACGACGTAATTGTAGACGACACGGTGCGGGTATGCAAATGCACTAAAAAAAACGACAGAAGTGCAAGATATTCGTCGAATAAGTATGCGTAAACAAAAGGATTTAGTCTCCCCCCTCCTCCCCTCCCCTCGTGTAAATGGTGGCGCAATGCTTCAAAGAAGAATGTATCACTTTTCAGCACAGAGACCACAAGCATGGCCGCACTACCCTCAGTAACTTCAGACCGCTTCAGCCACCAGTAGCCTCCTTTTAACATCGGTGCACAAAAGTACACGTTATGCACTCCCGACGAGACCCCTTAATACACATCATCCACCCGTCGTATAGTCATGCAAATTAGGACGCGTAATGCGAAACGCGTGTTATTTAAAATGCACACGGGAGCGATGCACCCGCAACGGAGTAAGAGGAGCGTGGCGTGCATGGAACCACGTGGTTTGTGTTTGTTCGCCACAAAAAATGTCGATTTATCAGCGGAATACGGCGTGTGGTAACGTCCGGAGAGCGACGTGTAAAACGTGTGCGGTCAAGAGCGCTGGCCATAAATGTAACAATTGTCTCGGATCTTCCGTGGCCCTTTGGATCCCGCTCATCGCTCAAGTGGGTCTTGTACACAACAACACACCGAATCGAGCATGTTTCTTCAACCCCCGTCGCTAAGTGCGCACAGCAACACACACACACACACACACACACATCGCTGTGGTGCAGTGTATATTATTAGATCAAGCAAAGAAATAAATCAACATTGTATACACACCTACACAGCCCGCCGATCACTTCTTTCTCCGTTTTCCTAAAATGTTGCAAGGAGGGCACCTTCTGAGCGGGTACCATGAAATACTCCATGGTTGCCAAGTCCAGCTTTGGTCCCCCGGATTCTTGCAGTGAGATTAAAAACAATGTCGAAGTTGTGAGCGAGTCCCTCGGTCCGACGCGTTTGCGATTCTCCGCATTCACATGTAAATCCGTGTCTTTATTATGCAGTAGTAGCTGGCTGCAGAGAGTTGTAATGTTACTCGACTTCCAGCTGATGGGGTTCCCTCGTTGTGAGTGGCGCTCTATCCACAGTTCACTCCCCTCCCTCTTTCTCCCAACTGCATGTACGTGTACGAGTGTGTGTGTGTGTGTGTGTGTGTGTGTGTGTGTGTGTGTGTGTGTGTGTGTGTGTGTGTGTGTGTGTGTGTGTGTGTGTGTGTGTGTTTGCAGCTGATCAGATGGCTTTCAAGGCGGGAAACAGCTGGTAGGAATCACACAGCACTACCAAAAGCCTCCTTCCGCAGAGACCAGGGACTGCATGTAAACAAAGGGCAATTTAGCATAAACAGATGCAAAGGGCCCCGGTCACTTATCGGGTTAATTCTATTACAAATAACGTTGCGAACAAATATTCTTATTTTATGTTTATTGTTTAATAAAAATCTAGTTCTTGATTTTTTTTTTTCTCTTCTTCTTCTCTCACATTGACAACTAGAAGACAGTAAAATAGGCCTACATTATCGGGGCGTGTACTCGCTCCAGACACAGGGATAAGAGGTATCAGCTGATTACTGACAAGGCTCTTGCCAAAACAGCAACAAAGTAGGGAGGGGTTCCGAGGGCCGTCTCGATCTCGTAAGAGCATCCAGACAGCTGAACCTGAACGCTTACAGTAGGCTACCAGTAGTGGGAGGAGGGGGGGAAATGCGGTTACCTAATAACCACATAGACACCGCGCAGAACTGCGCGCGGTCTTCCCGCACCCGGAAATGTCAATAATAACATTCTGGGCGCAAATGTCTGGGTTATAGAAGGCTGATAGCCAATGGATGTAGTCAACTTTTAGAGGTATCTATATTTGATAGGTTTACGGATAATATAGGGGCTGTTAATAATAATAATAATAATAATAATAATAATAATATAATTAGACCTACTGTTAATCATTGTCAAAGTTAATATTTTTGTAATAAATACATTTAAAAATGACAAATATAGGCCTACCCCCTTAATAGCCTACGACAAATAGGCAAGAGTAGAAGTTTGACTTTACATTTAATTCATTAATTCCGTAACCCGATAATGGTATGGCTAATTAGCTATATTACATTGAATTGGTAATTATTTTTGTAACGTGTTAGAATTACCCTAATGTTGAATGCTAAACAAAACATGTGTATGGTTATTACAGTAAAATTACATTAGCATTCAACTTGCAAATGTAAGTGAAAACCAACCAACATATTTTATCGCCAGGTATGAGTATGATTAGCCATTACACGCCGTTTCATTGACATAGTGACATCACACTGTGGGAGTGTCCACCCAGATGTATGATGGATAGATAAGCCAACCAGTTGGTACAGTCCACTGGACAGGCTGGTAGACTGATCTAATCATCATACATCTGGGTGGTAAAATAGGGGCTCTTTAAAATTACATTTAGGCTGTTGTATCTTACCAATGCCCCCTGCTGGTAGGCCTATCGTAGGGAATTAGATGATTTTTAGCAGCACACACACACATGCGCGCACGCATTAGCCTATGCATATTTATTGTCATTAAATGGCTACTGTAGCGTGTAATAATATCAACAATTGGATACAATATATAGGCTAATCCTAACAATATAGTATGCCATTACTATAATGACAACCTCTGTGAAAATGGAGTTTATCTGTGTGAAACCCCAATGGTTGTCTTATGCACTCACTGTGAACGTTCCAGTAATTATCAATGACAATAAAAAAAAAAGGTTGCAGCAATGTTGATTTCAGGCTGGAGTGTTAGGTAGGCTAATAAGGAAACAGTGTTTGAGTAATCACACCAACGGTCAATAGCCTACTTTCCAACTGCAGACCTAAAACGAATAACAATCAGTTTGAAATAAAGATAGGCCGCCTCAAGATAAAGGCTACTCATTAAAGACTCATTAAAATCGAGCCTGTTGCTGGTCTCATGCTGATATTAAATTAGCCTATAGGCTTATCTGTTATCAAAAAAGATGTGCTATTTGGACCTAGCTTGTGTTTGAAGTCATCTGTGTCTCTAATAATAATAACAACAACGTTTTTAGACTTTGGTTTAGTTTAATCGAGATGTAGCCTATTGACCGAAGGCGATAGAGGCGATGGGAGAGGAGCCGAGGACTGCCCACGGTGGATGGGCGGAGCCAGCAAGCACGCGCTGAGCTGGCAAAGTCTGGGCTAGTCCGCCGCGCGCGACGAAGAGGGAGACACGGGCTGGCGCGGGTCCGGGTGTGCTGTCTGCTGCTCTCGAGACGGACGCGGGGCGAGCAACGGTCTCAACGGCTCCTCGAGTTGCTCGGACGAAGAAGAGCGAAAGAAGTCGGAGGGACACACTCGGAGAAAACTAATAAACGGGACAGCATCCCCACTTGAGTGGAGCCCACTCGGGAGTCGGCGTCTGGGGAAAAAAAAAAGCACCGAAGGAAGGAAGGACCCCCTGCCTTCGTGACATCTCTCTTGAGTGCCCAGCGCACCCCTCCTATCCCCCCCCACCCCCACCCACCCACCCCACCACCCACCCAAAGGAACGACCACCCATAGAAACTTGACCAGCGTCGCCATGAGGCGATGCACTTAAGGAGACATGAAGGACCTCGCGCCTGTCATTTCTTATGCATGACACGGCCGAAGCGATCTTCATTTTCTTAACGGCAACAGTTAAAGACCACGGATTTTTTTGGTGTTTACATTTTTTTTGACGGATCGGCTATATGGCAAGACAATATATCATTTAACAAGCAACATATTTAAGTCTGTTCTTTAGCTGTAAAAAAAAAAAAAAAAGAGAGAAAAATTAACCATTAACGCGCAGTGTTGCGTTATGTTTTTTTTGGTGTTTAAAAAAATATGCTGACAATGGTCTGGGAACGGACCGCCTCGATCGACACCTAGTAGCGTTTCTTTTTCAAGACGAGTCAGTTTTTTGTGTTTCATATATTTAATCGAGGAAAAAAACGCCAACAAATTTCAACAACTCCATTCGTCCCCCGAGCGCGTTTTTAACGGGAAGTCTTGCGTGGGAAGTTTGCGCCGAAGCGGGGAGCAAGTCGGAGATAACTCGGCAAACATCCACATCATTTTACTCCACGGTAAGTCTCGACAGATCCCCATCACGCGTCACATCGTGCGTTTCCGACGTGTCAGTCGGCTTGCAAGTGTATGTGAGTGTATTCGATTGTATTTGATCTAGCCCTGGGTTGTGTCTTCCGACGTGTCATGCAATGTTCAGCAATGCAAAAAAAACGGCACGGGTTCAAGCAGGGCAGCGGCGGAGTGACCTATTTTCCAAGTCTACAGCAGCAGCGGCGGCGGCGGTGGTGGTGGTGCGTTGGCCTCTCAGTCATCCTACAGGCTGGACTCCTCCAGACCGTCACAGGCTGCCAGCGGCGGAGGCCTACGTGCCCCGACAGCGTCTGTAGAATGTGTGCAGACGGCATATGTTCAATGCCCGTTACCAGAGCGACATAGCCCTTTAGAGTGTCTCCGAAGCCGCACGCACACAACTCTACTAATCCCCCTTTTTCGAGACATATTTTACAGCAGCAGAGCAGCCTATAGCTCCTATCAGCTCATCCAGCTGTTGTGCACGACGAGGGCTCGTATACCGAGCTCCAATCTACTGTCACAACAGCAGATAAAGAGGTGAACATCTGTAATCTGCGAATAGTAATTAACTATTTACCCGTAATATCCCTGGAACATTGACACCTACGTATAATGATACAATTGTTTTTATTTCACTCTCAACCCTTTATGCGCATGTATGTAATTTGTTTATAACAACTCGTTAAACACCTAGTTAGTTGAAGGTTCATGTCATGTGGGCCTCGATTTAGGAACTACCTTCCTCCAATTAAGCAATTCCACTGTCCCTAAGCCTAATTGTGTGCACATTGAGTCCTGGTTTGGGGGGGAAGCCTCTCCCTATTGGCTGCCTCCCATGGGTGAGCCCCATGGGTCTATTGTCCTTGAGGACACCAAGGGAAAGAGCCGAGGCGGTCCAAGGCAGACAACAGGCCCTGTGCTAGATTGGAATAAGGCCTGATCATTAAAACGCAAAGGGCCCCGGTACCCTAGCAGAGGCACAATCAGGGGACCGTGGTAGCGTTCGAATCCAGTATGTGCTGATGCATGTATAAGAGTGTGTGTGTGTGTGTGTGTGTGTGTGTGTGTGTTAGTGCTGGGCCTGAATATTCAGATATTCGTTTGTTAGGTAGGTATTCGGATCTTAGTATGTGTGTGTGTGTGTGTGTCTATATACTAACTCTGACAGCACAAATCCGAGAGTTGGAAGCACTCTTTGTAATTATATGTGCGATGCTGGCGTGTTAAAGCACTTTGATATACTGCATGTTGTGATTAAGTTCTGTGTAAACTTAAAACTTGAACCTGATCTTCAACTGCTTCCCCCCGGGGGCCGTTATTTAATCCACAACCTCTCTTTGAACTGCGAGGGCCGCCATGTTGCAGGTGCTCGTTCACGTTCACGTCCTGATGTTTTGTTGATGCAATCAGCTGATGAGCACCGCTGCATGACCAGGTCACCCACATGTAAACCAGCATATTCACCAGGGAGAATGACTGGGGGAACCAGACACTGGTTCTTGAAGCGGTCATTTCTTTTGCATACGGTTCTTTGCTGACTGCGAGGAAGAACCTTCAGCATCACTACGGTGCCAGATGTCCAAAGGGATCCAGCTGTGACACTCAACACATTCAGTGTGTGTGTGTGTGTGTGTGTGTGTGTGTGTGTTTGTGTGAGTCTATGTGTGTGTTTGTAGAGAATGCTCAGATGCAGACACGCAGACAGCTGCTCCATGAGCAACAGTTTGTGCAGAGCACTGATGTGTTATACTGGTTCACATCATCCTCCACCACCACACTGCTAGGCCTATTCCTTCTCAGCACTGCACTGTATAAGAGAAATCAAAATGAACTCCCAAGGCTTTTTGTTTGACTTCGGCCGTGGAGGAGGGTGCTTCTGTTTTATTTTCAGGCTTTGTGCCCCCACCCCCAAACCCACCAACACCACCCCACCCTTCAGTATTGGTCCGTGCCATTAGACCCTGCCCCTCACCACAACTATGACATCATACCTCCCGAGACCCGCAGACTTTCTCAGTGAGAAGCAGCTGCTTCTTCAAGTGTGGAAAAAGGTGGGCCCTCACTGCAAGGTCCTGCGTCATCCAGTGCAACCACCAGGCATGTAGCAGTGGGCTGGTGGAAACCCACAGAACACACTCACGCTCCGTGTTTTGGAAACATTTAGCAAGGCTCAAGCCCTCATAGAAATCCAGAGACGTTTGTCCAATGAGTACTGTCCATGAGTTGTTGTTGTCCAAAAACTGTTAGACCAAAGCTAGAGTGTATTACAATTAGAAAATAAGTCAAACGTCAAAAAAAGGTAGACACTACCGTTATGCAGAATATCTAGACGGAATCTACTGAGACCAAATTCCTTCCAACAATGTTATCTGTCCATGCTATTGCAAAACCACAGCTTTCTCTGAGTGCAAAGGCTATGTTGGGAGAGCCAGTGTGAGTGTCTGAGTTAATATCCCAGCAGGGCTCCATTGCTGCCAGGGATTACTAAAAACACTGAAAGGGTAATATATATAATTGGATAATATATATATCGGGTAATATATATAATTGGAAAGCTAACGGTTGTCTCAGCTTCACTGTGATTGTTTCATTTCAGCCAGACGGTAGGATTACAGAAGGCCAGCAAATGGAGACGCATGCAAACCCCACACAGGGCACCCCAAACACTCAAGCGCTCATCTTCATGTGGTTAAAAGACGCTTAATTCTTTCCTAGACTCGCAGAAAGGGCTCCTATGCTCAGAGTGCCTATACGCTTTAAGCTGCCTTAACTCAGATCTCTGCTGTCAAGGGAAAACAATTCCACGGAAGGAACTGTGATGTTTCCCAACATGTGGTCAGTCAAAATGTTGGCAAAACCCTTTCTGTATCATAGCTATTCCCAAGACTGCGCTCTGGGCCCCTGTCCCAGGATTTCTCCAAAAAATGGTTGAAAACATTTTAGCCTCTTGGACACCCACGGTGTACAAACACTGTATCAGATGGTCAAGGCCATCTGAGAGGCTCTGCAGTGCAGGGGAGGATTTTATTACTTTTGAACTTGACAGAAAATGTTGCAATACTCCATGTGAACTATCAAACAGGTAGGAGCATCGTGCAACTCCTAAAAGATATAAATTCCTTTCCTCTGGCAAACTATCTAGAGATTTCGCAAAGACGGCTCAATGGATTTAAAATATGAATATTGTTTGTGGTGTGACACGTCGAATAGAGTAGCAAGCCTCAGCTCTGCCTCCTGACCTCCGTTTGGCCCAGAACACGGTTGTAAATGCCAGAAAGAGGACATGTCCTCTCAGCTGCAGTCATGCGTCTCTTCCCTGGGGTGAACTGTAGAAAGGATGAGGGCAATGTGTTGGGTCTCCCGTCGGGATTCTCGCTAAAGCTTAAAAGCTTTCTGCAAAATGCTCCCTATTCGTATTCACGTCTTGGTTGATGAGTCACCACACAGTTGCATGTCTGCTCACCACTCTTTCATCAGCTTCATCATTTGTGCTCTACAATGACAACACGCTGGTATCGTTTGGATTTCACCCCCCCCCCCACTGTGGGATGAACAAAACTCTTGCTAATTGCACCCACTGCTTCTGTTTGTGTTTCTGTGCAAATGGTTTTCGGCCTGCACTCTGATTGGCCCTTAGTCACTTTTGTGGCCGTTGGATAATGCTAGTAAAGGTGTGCTGGATGGATGCACACCTTTACAGCACAGCGTCTCTCATCATCCGTTGCGACTCAATGTCTGAGCTGTTATTATTCAACCGGTAATTGCAGGCTTTAGAAGGTTACTCCCTACATGCTTTTCTGAATCTTTGTCACAAAGAGCTGATGGGTTTCCGTACAATGTAATTGATTGTAAATATATTGTTCATCTCTCAGTCGCTAATACTGGCCTTGTGTTCCCAATTCATCGCCATAGAGGGACAAGATAGGATCTTTTAGGTTACATTTTTAGGGGTTTACCTTTTTTTTATCCATATTTTAAATGGAATATAATATGAAATAATGAAATGGAAATTAGCATACAGCTAACAAGGGGCGACGCAGGAGAAGTGAGTTTCCAGTAATGGGTTGGAATCAACTGTCCCTTTTGCCCAAAGAAATCTTTCGACTTATTCCAGTAAACGAGAACTATACCCCCCCCCCCCCTTGCTTCACAGACAAACTCTTCAGTAATAGATGAGTTACAGTGCAGGTGACACATCCATGGCTTGGTGTGATGTGTTGGTGTGATGTGTCTGTCTGCACCGTGGGGTAAACATTCCCACTCCTGCTTACAAAGACAAAGAAAATAGACAGAGAGGCTTGGCTCACACACACACACACACACACACACACACACACACTGCCAGGCCGTCTGAAGGAAACTAGCGCATTCCGCCCTGTGTTTCTGGCTCGCTCGGGTCAGCCATGCATTTTTCTCTGGTTAAACTATAACCACTAACCACCTCACTACCCTTTCCCTCTGGACACAGACCTTCCCTGGGCCCCCTAGAGGGCAGGCTAGCTAAAAGGCTTGGTGTGGTATTCCAGCCCCCCCCCCTAACTGAATCCACCTGTATGGCACATCCTGGGGGGGGGGGGGGGGTTCTCTCCCTCCCTCAGACCCGAATCTGGTGGAAGTTTAGGGGTCAGTTCCTGTACTGCAGACCTGCATTTCCAAAATAAACACAGACACAACTCTGCCTCAGTCAGCCTACCCCACCCTACCTTCTCTCTCTCTCTCCCTCTCTCTCTCTCTCTCTCTTTTTTTCTCCCTCTCACTCTTTCTCTTTAATGTCTGTGTGTAATGTTCCTAGCGTGAGAGAAAGTTGAGCTCGCAGAAGCCCTCAGACAATTAACAGACTATGTCTGGAGGAGAGAAACGTTTGAGACAAGCTAGCAGGCAAAGGAGGAAAGCCAAAATACTAATGAAAAAACCCCCAAAAAACAACCAGCAGCATAAAGAAGTCATTAGCAGGAGATGAAAAGGGGGAAACAGTTTGGGTTAGTTTTCTACAACTCCCAGATGATGATAAACACGGGTCGTGCTGGAGCATCTGATATCCAGCCACCAGGCGACTAGCTTGGCCCAGGAAGGTGAGAACTTGACAGTATTATGCCGGCAGTGTTGTAGCACTTAATGTTGAGACAGGTGGTTTGGATTACTGTTTACTTGCTCGGCCAACACCCTTGATTTTCCAGTGTGCCCACAACAGTGCTGAGCAGAACATTATGGCAGACATTGGCTAGATGTCCTCACTTTTTTTGAAAGGAATAACAATCCAAAACGGATAAAAAGAACAAAATGTTGTTTTTTGGTGGGAACATGGAGAGAGTCTCTCAAGTCTGGGCCTAGGCCTAGCTCACATCCCTATCCAGTCCTGTTAGCTAGCTTGCAGACTTTGCCCCACACACACACACACACACATCACACCTTACTCTGCAACTCCATATCCTTGCTTTCTTCTCTGGTTTGCTAACCCTCTCCCCACTAGCCTTCAACTCCCACACCAGCACTGCCTCACATTTTCCTTGCCCTCTTTCCACGAGTCTCAAGCTTCACAGCTTGCCATTTAGATTATATAAGGCATTCTCCATCGTATACATGCAGAGAAGGAGCTAGAGAGAGAGAACAGGGAGGAATAAAGAGAAGGAGTGCAAAGGGAGCGAGGGAAGAAGGTTCGGCGGTTGCAACTGTTTACCCTTTCTGTGGTGTGGAGGAGATGTTGCCAACGCTGATTTAATTCATATGTTTAGCTGCTTTCTGCTCATGAGGAGAACTGTTAACAACTCAGAACTTCTTGCACCTCAAAGACCGAACCGCTTATCAACACCTTAGATGTTTCCTTGTTCAGGTCATATACAACACTTATAATGTAGAAGATTGCATTTGTTGTCCCACAGTGGCCATCTTGAATATCCCCCCATAGTACATAGCTTTACCCTACAGCTGCCTAGTAGTGCCTCTCAATATCCTTGTTTTCTTATTGGCTAGGATCTGAACATATGTTCCGTCAGTCAGACTGTTCCTGGAGGGACTCTAAATGTCAGCATTGATCCGGTCCGGGGGCAGACGGGTGCGTAAGGCCATCCCTGACCTTCATAAACCCATTGGGCTTCTGTCCTTAGGTTGGTCCCTACATTCCCAGACTGCAAATAGGTAATGCAATTTCTGTGGCACATTTATTGAGCTGTGCCATTCGGCATGTTTGGCCAAATGAAAATATCCTGTCTCTGTGGCTGCTGCCGTCAGTGTGTTTTTGGGATCATATTATCTGCCACATCACACAAATGGGAAGTGCCAAAAAATCAAATCAGGACTTCAGTGCTCCATTTTACGACATTATGTCCATCCTCATCTAAATCTCTCCCTCCATATATTCATATATTCCCTCTGAATATGTTTTTCCTCTTCTCTCTTATCTCGCTCTCTCTCTCTTGTCTCTCTCTCGTCTCTCTCTCGTCTCTCTCTCTCTCGTCTCTCTCTCGTCTCTCTCTCTCTCTCTCCCTCTCCCCCTTCTCTCTCTCTCTCTCTCTCCTCTCTCTCTCTTCCTATGATGGAGGAAGCAAAAGATGAAAAGCTTTCGGACGGAGCCTGTCACTCAGATGAGCTGAGACACAGCAGCTCCAGACGGAGAGAGAGAGAGAGAGAGAGAGAGAGAGAGTGAAAGAGAAAGTGATATAAAAGGAAGAGAAGAAGGAGGCTGACATTCTTAACCTTGACTGACTGGTGTGTGTGTGTGTGTGTGTGTGTGGGGGGGGGGGTGTTAGCCTGGCACAAGACAACACAAGCTTTGTGCATACATCATGTGCGTGCGCGCGTGTGTGTGTGGCGTGTGTGTGTGTGTGTGTGTGTGTGTGTGTGTGCCAGAGGGGTTGTAATTGAAGTACAGTTGACAGGCTATGGGTGGGGCCATGGGTGGGTGGGTGTTTAGAGATGCAGCAGCCTTTTAATCCACACTCGTTGCTATGTTTGGTTCAGTAGTCCTGACTCCCACTTCTAGGCCCCTTCCTCCCCCTACACACACACACACACACACACACACACTGATACAACACATGTAACACACACACATCCATCACGTCACCTACTCTGCTAATTGCTCTCTGCGGTTGTATGTTTCTATGTTTCTCTCTCCCTTCCTGTTTTCAATATGCTTTGGTTTAGGGAGCCGAGCCCCAGCCCTTCTTATCCACACACACACACACACACACACACACACACACACACACACACACACACACATATTGGCTCAAGCTCCTGCTGCACATCTGGCCCTGCATGCACCACCCACAACCCCCCACCTCTCCCCCCCACGCATTCGTCTCTCTCTCTCTCTCCCTCTCTCTCTCTCTCTCTCTCTCTCTCTCTCTCTCTCTCTCTCTCTCTCTCCCGCCATGTCTGGCTGGTGCCCAGGTATCACCCGTCTCTCCCCAGGGATGAGGGGTGTGGTCGCCCAGGGTGGGTGGGTGGAGGTTCGAGGCTTCCAGGGGGCTTGCTGCGAATGGAAACACATTAGCCCCCGGGCATCTGGAACTGGCCCCCCTGGCCCCGTGGCCCCTGGAAGGCGGCCCTTCCACCACCACAGCCACCATCCCCAATAGCAGCAGGGCTCCCAGGGGTCCTGCTGCATGAAGCTGTTGTTGGACTCATATTTCCCGTGCTATTGAAGAACAAGCCCTGCTTCCCAGGGAAGTTCAGCCAGCGCCTCTAGCTTATGGAGTTGCAAACAAATGGAAGTGGCTGGGGTCAATGTGCAGAGAGGGGTTTGTTTCTCGTGTGTGTGTGTGTGTGTGTGTGTGTGTGTG
>OOFB01018402.1:29593-44593 GCA_900323305.1 Trachyrincus murrayi | reverse complement strand
ATCAAAGGCAGCGGGAGTTTATTAGGAGGCCCGGGCTGCGACGTGACATTTTGTTTTCTCTAGTTGACAAAAGGGAAGAGGGGGGTAACGTTTGTCTGCTGGGAATGGAGGGAGGCATAGTTGAGAAATATTTAGCGGCGTCTTGCTAATTCCATTACGACGGCACGAAAGAATGCTCACAGTGATGTAATTATTTACTCCATGGCGGAGACAGTGTGTGTTATACATGTGTGCCTCTGTGTCTTTGGACTTAAGACTAGCAAGGGGACTTGTCAGACATACTCAAACGTGTGTGTGCTGATGTCTTTGACCAAACCGATACCAGAGGACAAACGGCCAGGCCTTAGTAAAACAGAGTGGACCACAAACATTTCTCTTCGGCAAACATCCAAAGTTGCACTGAGAGCAAATGTTGTCTCAGTTTAAGTAACATGAATGAATCTATTGTGAAATAGATATATAGAGCTTTATAGATGTGTGTGTGTTATTATTAACTAGTATTAAGAAGCATAATAGTTAGTCCTGTTAGTGGCGATTCAAGTATAATGATTCCTTTCTGGGTCAAAACACACACAATTTCACACATTTCTGTTTCACTTAAAATGTTAGCCTGTAGCCTGTCGAAATGAAATTTGGCATTCAATCTGAAAAAGTACAAATAAATAGCGAAGGATCGAAAATGATCGAAAGTTATCGCCCATCTCCAGAAGGAAACGGTTCAAAGTGCCCACAAAACAACATTTGCAATATTAAAATGGAAAGTCCTCCCAGTCAATTTTAGACACACTCGATCACTAAACGTATCCAACCTGAGAGCAGACCCTCTGAGACGTGCCGTCAAATCAATTAAAACGTTTCTGGGCCTGAGTAGGAGCCCTAACTCATTAATACATGTCCCTGCGTGAGTGTGCTCTACTGACAGATTGAACCCCCATAAAAAAATTGATATTTTACCCTTTTTATTTTTGTGCCAGTGATTAGATTCCCACCTTTTTTAGCGTGTGCTCCGACCACCGAGGGTGGCGTGCCAGGCGAGATATTATTAGTGTCAGTAATTATTCGACCTTGTTGTAGATGATGAGGACTGTCGGGGATGAGGCACGAACCGCTCCGCTCGGAGCCATGCGGTAATTAACACGAGTGGAGGTCAGGCTCATTTCTCCTGGTCGTATTGTGATGGTGAGGGTGGTGGTGGGTGGGTGGGGGGGGGGGGGGGGGGGGGGGGGGGGGGGGGGGGGGGGGGGGGGGGGGTGTTCGACTCCCTCCTTTGACTGCTTGTTGTTGGTCATTCAGTGGATGAATCCCCCCCCTCAATAAAAACTCATTCATTTGTCTATTAATGAGGTCAAGTTACCGTGGCTAATTACATGAAGTCCCCTTTGCCAAGGGGACTTGGCAAATGCGACGTCATTTTGATGTGTTTTCTTTTTTAAGGCTTTTATTATAAGGTAGACAAATCTGACACTCTTTCTTTATACATCTTTATATAGCAGTTTCTTTTGACAAGCGTGTAAAGACACAGTCATTATTTGGCTTTGCGTGTAAAGTCAGCAAAGGGCCTAGATGAAGTTCAAACGCTCGATCTCTCCACAACTCAAAGGAATAAAAAGTACAAAATACTACAGAGAAGAAAAAAAACGACAATGCTGCAGTTTTTGTTCTCCGCTGTTCCCGGTCTCTCTTTGTTTCCTTGATGGGTTTCGCAGATGTAAAAAAAAATAAAAGCGGGTGTCCGGACAAGATCCCGGGATCTCAGAGTCCACCGGACACGAAGAAACACTTTGTTACGTACTCCCACTAAGTGTATTTAACTAAGGTCTCTTCACCCGAGGGGGTCAAGCTGTGTGGTTGCCTGCGCCACGGAACAGATACCGGAGGCCGCTGGTGGGAAAGTATATACGTGTCACGCGATAGCAGTAACTAATACGTAAGCCAGGAACTCCCGGAAGACGAAAGAGCTATGGTGACACGCACTTTCACCTACGAACACTTTTACCCCTCCGTCGTTTGTCCCCTCGCGCTCACAGATGCCGCGCTGTGAGAATAAAACGTTTTAAAAAAAACCCAAGCCTGCTTTGATTGGCAGTTCAGAACATATCCACTGTACAGATTGGACTGTCTGTGTTTAAGACAGAGTCACATGTAGACGGGGAAGCGGAGTATTACATTCAACATAAACAGTTGGCTGAAGCTCAGCTTAATTAAATGCAGGTTGTGTGATTGTTGATCAAGTGGTCTACGCTGGGCCTGTCGGAGGGGGGTTAGCCAGGGGTCGAATGTCAGACGCGCCAAAATGATGAATCGGTAGCTGACCTGCTATGGACACAGATCTGAGTGTGATCCAGCCAATCGGACGAGACAGGTTTTGCTTCCAAAGGTCAGAGGTCAGGGTTCACCGAAGAGAAGCCAATAAGAAGCTGTGATGCCATGAAGACGTGTTCAAATATCTCCTCTCTCCAGTTAATGTGGAGGTAAATAATGCTGTTCCTTTGGTCAAAATGTCCTATTTTGAGGTATATCTTGTAGCATTTCATTTGGCAACCACAGGTTGCAAAACGATAATCCATCTATAGTTATTTCCCAAACGATGTGTACAACGATAAGATAATGTTGTATGCATTTAGGTCACAACGAATAACACAACATTCTTCACGTGGGCCACACACGACAAAACATCCACATATGCTTTCAGAAATGGGACAACGAAGGGAAAAGTGCAGACACAACAGGACAATAGTCCGTCAGTTCAGACTATAAACTATATCGGCTGTCAATGGCTGGTTTACAAGCTGCCAAAGATGCCATCCACCTCAGTTCATCACGTGTTACCATGGAAACTCCATGTGTACTGGCAGCAGGAGCAGGCTGCCCGGTCAAATGACCCGCTGAGGACAGAATCATACGGCTGTGCATGTGTCAGCTGAGTATGAATGTATTTCAAGAAGAGACGGTGGGTAAATGTGAAAATGTGTCCAATAAAAAGAACAGAAGAAGAACACATACAACTTAATGGATTAAAAAAACTTTACATTTTTACATTTAATGTCAAATATGTATTAAAAACGTGCTCCATAAATCAAATACATATAGACTAGCCTACCACGTTTTTTTAGAGACATAGGCCTAAATATGCGATATACATATACATAATGAATAGGCTAAATAGAAATACAAATAATAGTCATTTATATTAGACGTCTACAACCAGTACGGCCACATGAATCCTACACGCTACTTGCTTGCGAGGAACTCTTTAATTATGAACATCTTTTGCTTAATGCAGCGTTTGTCCATAAAAGGCGTTCATTGACAAACGTTAAGTTTACAATCTGTGCTCACAATCTCGGCTATCATTTCGCTTTTGCTTGACAACTGTCTGGCTCTTTGATTCCTCACTCTGTCCCAGAGGGGCTTCTCTGCTTTGGCCCCCCCCTGGCCCCTGCAGGAGCTGGACAGGCGGTGTGCGACCAGCGAGAGACCCCTGAGCTGTGAGGCACCGTGGCAAATGAGACGCGTGACTCATCAGGCCAAACACAGGATTAGCTGGTAATGATCTGGCAAATGGTTTTGAAATTGTAATTATCTGCCCCTGTGTCTGCATTTGCCGCGAGCGAAGGGGAGAGGAGAGGAGAGGAGAGGGGAGGATGGGATGGGAGAGGAGGGGAGAGGGGGAGAGGAGAGGAGAGAGAGGAGAGGAGGGGAGAGGAGAGGCGAGAGAGGAGAGGAGGAGAGGGTAGAGGGAGGAGAGGATTGAACACTATTATCTTCATGCTTCACAAAATATCATAGAACTTATAGGCCTATGGTGCATATAACCAGGACATATTTTAAATATGGGATTTGCTCATTTTAGCTCATAAATAACGGACAACAAAAGAATCAGAGCAATATCACGAAAGAATCACAAATCACAAGAGATGCCGACCTGTTCATCACTATCGTAAGTTTTTGCTGCCATCTGCCGGTAGTTAAGTATAACACAGAAATCCAAAAGTTACAAGTTGCAGTCTACACATCTGTTTCTGTTTCCATCCATTAACCATCAACGAGTGACACATCGGAGCTCTGGACTGCGGTGGATAAAGTAGCATCCTATACTTAAGTAAAAGCTAAAATCAGAAAACAGCACTTCTCCATTGACATTCACTCATGTAGCCTGTGAAGTGCTAGTGCTGGATAAGTATATTCTTCCTCATGACCTTATATTTAGATTGTAAAGACAAACCCTTAAATGTGATGCTTAGTATAAAAGTAGGCCTACAAGTCCTCCAATAAGGATGAATTAGGAAGTAGCCTAGCTCAGAATTGTAGGCTAAGAAGAGTAGGCCTAGGCCTGGCTTACTTAAAAAGTAAAAAGTCCTCTCCTATCCTGTGCATAAGCACATGGTAACAAATACAACACATTACTACATTATTGCTATAAAAAAGTTCTCTCGTTTTACATGGGTTTTATTGAAGTCTGTCTGAGTAGCCTACAACATGTCTTCTTTTGGAATCCTCTTAGTGACTTAGGTGATTAACTTTGAGCAGTTTGCCTGTTACTCTATCTTAGCACTGTGCACGCAAGTCAGTTTAAACAAAACATACTATGCAATGTGTAGTGGTAGATTATTGCAGAATCGTTTACAGCTTTCTCCCACTTGTGGGACTGTCTCATGCTCTCATGATGTCTAAGACAAATAGGCCTAATGATGACGACACCGAGTCTGACGACGAGGAAGAGGAGGACGATGAAGACGAGGGGAGAAGGAATTATGTTTCGTCTGTAGCAAAATATATCACTGATATCATTGCAGGTATGTGGCCTACCTTTACCTTTTACATTTATTTGGTAAAATAAATGATAATGTGGTTATTTGGTTTTAAAAAAAGTAGTAAAATAAAGTACAAATTGGTAAAATACAGATATAATGGATATATTTATAATAGGCCTACACATGTTTCTATTGTTTCTATAGATCACAGTGTGCGCGCTTTTGCAAATGCAACACGAGGAAATGAGATTGATTTATTAGATTCGATTTATTTGTGTGTGCAAATGAATGCAGCCTATTATTATTATTATTCGCACATGGCCAGTAGAGGGCAGTGAAGCGCGCCGGGCGACTCTCGACGACGTCACACCCGCGACAGCGTTGTAGTTTATTTACAACCGTATGAACCGTTCCAATAGGAAGGGCTACTTATTAGTCCGACGATAACGCACGCAACTCGTAACATTACGTCATGCCTGTGACATATTCGGTGTAGGTTGTTCGCTTATATCAGGCAACGCGATGTTCAACAACACTCCGGCGGTGTCCTTAAGTTAGTTAGCCATGCTGATACAGACTTATCTAACGCTTAGTTTAAGTCAAGCTAGCCTAGCTATGCATGCTAACGAATGCTAGCGAGCGGTGACGGCGTCGCTCGACTGTCTTCACGGCAGCGGAGTGATTTACACTGGCTTAGTTGAAGGGAGACGTGTGTATTAAACCATTATTGATGGTTTGATTTATTCAACGGTGGCCGAATAGACATTCTCCTAAGTTCGGGCTGCCTCCGAAGAGTCAGGATGCTGAACGTCCCGACCCAGTCGTCGTTCCCGGCGGCGGGCTCGCAGCAGCGGGTCGCCGCGGCCGGTCAGTCCGGACGGAGCAAGGTAAACCCGGAGCATGGGTCCACGGGTACAACACACCACACCGGGTCCACGGGTACAACACACCACACCGGGTCCACGGGTACAACACACCACACCGGGGGGTCATCAGGGTGTCATGCTGAAGTTATCAACCGAGTTGAATTAAGTAGACTAGTTGGAAAAGTGTACGTTTTCAAATGACTGTTTAGTCGTGGATGCGATTGAAGTCTGTGACCGTGATGGTGCTGACGCGGTACTGATGGTGCTGATGACGCGGTACTGATGGTGCTGACGCGGTACTAAAGTGACAAAGTGTCAAAGCCTGAAAGCAGTCTATGGTAAAGCATCGATTTGATGTCCTTAACGGTCACATTTGCATCATTTCAAACGTATGTAAGATGGGCGACTTGCGTAACCCCATAGAGCATCTGTCCCACATTTGGTGTCATTTGGGTTAGTGGTTATTTAGATTATAGAGGTCTTTGAAGTTTTCCCGAAACGTTCACTGTACAGAACCACCCCCCTTTCTGTTATTTAATATGAAGCACAGATGCAACTTAAAAGGAGATACTTGATTTGCTGTATACTCAAATACAGGTATACTGTACATGTACATGATGGAATAGCTGTATACTCATATACAGGTATACTGTACATGTACATGATGGAATAGCTGTATACTCATATACAGGTATACTGTACATGTACATGATGGAGTCTAATGTCAACGCGTTTGCTCTGCCTCGTCAGGTGGCCCTGAAGCCGGGTCACAGTCTGATGGACTGGATCCGTTTTGCCAAGAGTGGACGAGACCTCACGGGGCTGAGAGGCCGCTTGATCGAGGTCTCAGAGGAGGAGCTGAAGAAACACAGCACAAGAGACGACTGCTGGACATGCATACGAGGTGACCGCAATAGAGAGGTGGTGGGATTATACTCCTGTCGCCCGTTCGAAAGGCAAGAACGTAGGGTGATGTAGTTCTGGTTTCGCAGAGCAGGATATCTTCATGGCTATTTTAACTATGCTCTCATTGTCTTTTATTATGGGCTGTTCACTTGTGAAATGTGTATACTGGCAGTTTAACAATCTTGGCCACTTTGTCTATGTCGAATGTATAGTCTCCATATTTCGTTAAGATGTCTCAGCATGTCTGCATGATTTACATTTGCGATATAAGAAGTAGTAGTTTAATTGGTTAATTGATGACGTCTATATCACATTCTCATTGGTTGTTCCTCATGGTTCAAGGCCTGGTCTACAACGTGACTCCCTACATGGACTACCATCCAGGTGGAGAGGGCGAGCTGATGAGGGCTGCAGGGATAGATGGCACTGAACTGTTTGATCAGGTAGGCATGCGTGCATGCATGCATGCAGTTGTTTTCACTAGAGGAAGTTAGGGCACCTAACTTCCTCAAGCTATTCTTCATGCTGATGGACAGTCAAAGGTGCTGTCGGTAAAATGTAAGAGCTATTTATTTGAGGGTAATTAGGTAGAAATGGCATAGCCTTCCGCTATTGGTGAGTGAGAATATTTTGAGTTGACTGCATCTGCCTCTAGGGCTGTCACAATAACCGCAATATTGCAATACGGCGCTGTTGACAAGCCAACCGCAGGGGATTGCAAATATCTGCAAAAAAATCCCCAAACCTGCTATAGCCACATTTGAGTTTCCATGTCAAAGTTTGTATATTTGATATATTTGGCAAGTTGGGGCATCGTACCGTGTTTCAGTTCCACTTGAAACACCCTGGAACGGTTCTCGTGTCTTTGGCCTTGTAGTGGAATACATTAATGTGTTCTTATTCCACAGGTCCATCGGTGGGTGAACTACGAATCTATGCTGAAAGAGTGCCTAGTGGGCAGGATGGCCACCAAACTCATTCCTGTCAAAGGTACACACACACACACGCTAGCAACCTAGGGTGTGCAACTGGTACCTCCGTGTATCTCTAGCTTAGGGATGTTCCTGACGACTCATTTCCAATAGGCCTAAAGAAAGAAATATAATCCGGCAGATCATAGTGGTACTTACATGTATGTTTACCTCGTCTTTTACCAGCTCTGCCTCTGAAGAAGGCCATCAGCTCCAAAAACCTGAATGGTACAGTGACCCCTAACCTCACCTTGCGTTGATCAACAGTGTGCTCTCTTTCTTATTATGCTGTTCATACCTATTGATGACCTCATACTTCTTATCTTCCTCTTTTGGTCAGGTCTCACTCCTCCTCTTCCTCCACCACCACCACCACCGATGGCTTCCCCCACCTCTCCATCTCCTATGATCCCAACAGGATTTGCCCTTCCTTCAGAAAAGGACTCTCGACCACGGTAGAGCTGAACACCCCTCACATTCTCTGCCATTCAGTGTTGGAGGTGGCCATTACTGCTGTTGAGAAAGATTTGGTTCACCAACATTAGTGACAAGTGTGTTCTGAAGTACTTCCCTTGTTCCCTAGGTACGACTGGTTCCAGACGGATAACACTGTTAATATTGTTGTTTACACCAAGAGAAAGGTAACCGATTTCATGCTTACTTGCTGTGTGCCCTTCTGGTTTATGAAATGTTGCATTTGCATTTTTGGGTTGATTGCAAAAACCCAAGCCCAGAAATGAACTTAACCCTGACCAAGAGTGTTGTTATAGTACTTTTTGAGCTGTCTGTCAGCCAAATATTTCTTGATGTTCAAGTGCACTCCAAAGATTTGGATGGGAATATCAAACTAATAATTCATAAATATGAAATTATAATATGACTGATGAATAATACATCCCACTTCTTCATTAGGTAGTTTGCAAATTGGAACCCAATTACATGTCAATGAGCTCAGGCTTAAGAATGTAACAGACGAGTATAATTATGAATTGTTACCAGGGCCCAGTAGACCTCAGCCTCTGGGGCCCACTGAGCTCTACGTAGCATAAATAAGACAGAATATTAACAGAACTTGAATGGCCAAATGAACATTAATGTCAGAATTAAGTGGGTGTCGCTTTTCAATCCGTTTTCAGTGATGTGAAATAGTGATTTGTTGACTGCACATTCTGTGGTCTGATGGGAGTATCATATCATGTCCCATATCAACAGTCAATAATATAATATAACAATTTTCACTTCAGATCCCCAGCTCTGGCTGTACCACCGTCGACCTGCAGGGCGGCGTCTTACGACTGGAGGCCCTGCTGGGAAAAATGTCCTACATGCTTCATTTACGTGAGTTCACATCATGTCAATGTCTGTTTCGGATGCAATGGTCTCTGGTCCAGAGACACAAAGAAACGGTAATGTGCAGTTTTAAAGTCATATTTATTGAATATGATTTAATAACACCATTTTTGTATTGCCTTTATTGATTTTGTATGTTTTATCACCAACATTGTACGTAATTACGTTTTTGATTCCTCTTTTTCATGTTTGTTTTTTTAGGACTAACTGAAGAGGTAGAGGGAAGCGTTGCAGGCAAGTACATCATCGAATGACTAGTTGATTCATTCTCTAGTTTCTCTGTCACTCACCGTAACCCTGATCACCCTAACCCTGATTACCCTAACCCTAATCACCCTAACCATAATCACCCTAACCCTAATCACCCTAGCCCTAATCACCCTAACCCTAACCTAACCACCCTAATCCTGATTACCCTAACCCTAATCAACATGTTATTGTTTTGTTTTTGTCGGAGCAGTCGAGACAGCATGTTCTGTGGGGAAAGTCCAGTTGAGCATACCCAAGCAGACCAGGGGGAAATGGCCCAGTCTGGGTCAGCCTCTGGAGTTCCACAACAGCTTCCTGTGTCAGAAAGACCGAGGTGAGACCAAGCATAACTCAATTCACCGCTATGTACTTCCTTAAATAAACGTAATGAAAACATATTGCTTTTGCATTCCTTCCGTGCAGCACTCCACTATAGGGACTGTGTGTTGGTGTCAAAGACGCAGGTGAACCACGACACCTATGTGTTCAGATTGCAACTCCGCAGTGGGACAGTCATGCACGTGCCTGTCGGGAAACACATCTACCTCAAAGCCCAGATCCAAGGTACGCGTGTTGAGGCGAGAGAGACGTCATGGTACCGCCACCCCATCATTTGATATAGCATCGGCATGCTAACAAGGCCCCGCAAATGTCAATAGGATTCTGAGACCCTCTTTACACCTCGCACTAGGATGCCTTTTGGCCAATCGGATGTCGCTAAAACACATTTAATTCACTCCTGGCATTAGAATGTGTCTCCAGTCTCGCAGAATTGATAATAGAATTCGATAATAGAATTGTACTTTTGTGCGACAGTTCCCTGCGAAATAAGCCCATAATGAAAACTGTAATAAAAAACAGTTTGAAGACCTAGCGAAGTTGCGTTATTTTTTTCAACGTTCTCCAGATGCTGAGGTGGTGAAGCCGTACACCCCAGTGGAGCAGTCCCTGGACCCAGTGGACCCAGCGGACCCAGCCACCCCAGACCAGACACACGGGTCAGACCTCTTCCTCATGATCAAAGTCTACCCCGACGGACACTTCACCCCGCACCTCAACACACTGCACATCGGTAACTGACCGCTGTGTGTAGTGTGTGTGTGTGTCATTCAGCACCAGCAAACAACACATTTCATCAATTTCTTCTTTCATCATCCCATTTTCTTTCTGCATTTTGTATTTCGGTAACTTTTGTGTTTCTTGAGCCATTATCTAAATGAGGTTCATTATGAACCTCATCCAGAACAGGATGACAGTCGTGGATGACTAAAAGACGTTGTGTTTTTCCAACATAAAGATTGTCCTCGTGTCGGAGCGCACTCAGCCAAATAACTGGTCCATGCACTAATCGTCTCCCGAATTGATTATGGCAATGCCATTCTCTCCGGTATCTGGTCGAATCTATCAACCGCCTACAGCTCACCGGTTCAACAGTCAGCCCACATAACCCCCATACTCACCCAACTCATTTCAAAGTCCTCCTCCTGACCTCTCAGTCCACTACAGGATCCATTTCAAAGTCCTCCTCCTGACCTACAACGCCCCAGCTACCTCAGTGACCTCCTCACCACCCACTAACCCTCACGCTCCCTCCTCACCACCCACTAACCCTCACGCTCCCTCCTCACCACCCACAAACCCTCACGCTCCCTCCTCACCACCCACTAACCCTCACGCTCCCTCCGCTCTAGCCATTCCCCACGTCTCCACGTCCTTCCCGACACGCCTCGGGAACTCCCTCCCGGACTGTCTCAGAACTGGCCCCTCCATCGAGGTGTTTAAAACAGGCCTTAAAACTCTTCTTTTTTTTATCGGCAGGCCTTCTTTAAAGCCTTTTTAATCCCCCTTTTACTTAATTTATTCTGTTCTTTTATTCTATTTTTATTTTAAAATATTTTTAATTTAATTTTATTATATATTTTCTTTTACCACAGTCTTTTACCTGTGAAGCGCTTCGAGATTTGTCAATGTGTTGTTTGTAATCATATTTGTTGTTGTCTGTCGCCTAGGTGACCATCTGTTGGTCAGCGGTCCAGAGGGTCCCTTCAGTCTCCGCCCCCTCCGTGATGTCACCCACCTCTACCTAATAGCCGCCGGCACTGGGTTCACGCCCATGGCTCGTCTCATTCAACTGTCTCTACAGGACTTGGGAACCATCAAGTATGGGAACCTCTTATTTGTGTGTGTGTGTGCGTGTGTGTGTGCGTGCGTGTGTGTGTGCGTGTGTGTGTGTGTGCGTGTGTGTGTGTGTGCGTGTGTGCGTGTGCGTGCTGACGTGATGCTCTATCGTTGCTTATTTTCTTCCTCAGGAAAACCAAGCTGCTCTTTTTCAACCGGCAAGACAAAGACATCATGTGGCGTTCTGGACTAGACGGACTGGCGGCTAAAGATGAGAGGTGCCTTTTCATCCTCTCTCCATCCATGTCTCGTGCTGGTCCGGTTCAGTCGGATCCATGTTGCTCCGTTCTGTCCCGTCCCGCAGGTTCCAGGTGGAGTACGTGCTCTCTGAGCCGTGTGACGGCTGGACAGGCCAGAAGGGGCGGGTGGAGCGGTCCATGCTGAGGGACTTCCTCTGTCGGCCCGAGGGCTCCAAATGCTATGTGTGTGTGTGTGGACCCGCAGCCTTCACAGAGCTTACAGAGGAGTGAGTACCGGGGGTATTCAGTTCACCGCTAGATGCCACTCACCCCTACACACTGCGCCTTTAAGGGGAAGCCCGACCTTTTTCAGTGTTCAATGTGTAGGGCCGAACAATGACATCGAAATCTTATGGAAATCGTAATATGGCCAAGTGCAATATCCAAATCGCAGAGAAAGTGGAGGAGGTAAAATGTGTAAATGTAAATGTATAACACCATTATGAATTAAGTACTGTAATGCTCCAGAGATGCCCTGGCCTACACATTATTTTCTCCAGATCTAAGAAAACATTTGTTTGGTACAGACCCCAACAAATGTCACATCATGATATGTTTTTTTTCAGTGAAAATGAAAATTGTGATGGAAAAATTATCATTCCCACTAATAGTGAATCATATCGCAATTTCTAAATAATCGCAATCAGATTTTTTTTTTTTACCATATCGTTCAGCCCTAGTTCAATGTTTCTTCAAGGGAAGCGACATTGTTTCTGTCCTGAAGTCTGCTCTGTCACCGTAATGTCAGCCATAATGTCTACGGGACAACAGGACTCTTTATTCCTGTGCTTTCAATTCAATCTTGAATGACACGGCAGTGCAGCCAAAGCCACGATGCAGTGTGTGAGATTTTGACTCTCCTTTCTACTTTTCCTCCCTGCAGGTTGGTGAGGCAGCAAGGCTTCAGCCAAGAGGAGGTCCACGCCTTCCAGGGCTGACCGACATGACTCAACCTCAAGTTGTGCGTGCGTGCGCGTGTGCGTGTGTCTTTAACCAGTTCTTGTACATAAAATGGAGAATCCGTTTTTAACCAGAGAAACTGAAGAAGACAACGGTTTTCTATGCACACTCAACTCTGGTGGCAATATGCAAGGAGTAGGTATCGGGGGTGCCGGCTCCGCCCCTTGCCTCTCGACGATGTCAATCAAACTGGAGACATGGTTCTCCCCCGAGTCCTCTCTAGCCGTGGGAGGTATTCTGAATCTTAAATGTTAACCAACATGGCTTAAAGACAGTCCTCTGGTGTTTTATTCCGTAGCACGTGAATATAAATCCCCATTAGAAAACTATTCAAACTCACGATGGACGGCCGACCGCCCATTTGGCCGCTAAGTTCTCAGGGTACCAGCAGCAGCTCCCTCGCTAAATCCTCCTCCTCCTCCTCCTCCTCTGACTGTACTGGACTGGACCGGACTGTAGCTCAACATCAACTCTCCACATTCGCATTTCATGCACATGTCCACTAAGTCACTATGCTGCTTTGGTGCGACATGTTTATTTGCTGTTGCAGCTACTTGCAAATGCAGTTGCGTCATTGTTGGAGTGATTTCTGTTTTGAGATGTAATTCCTATTTAATTATACACTATTAGCAGAGGCAAGGCATAATGATCCGGACAGCAGGCGGTCCAGATAATGAATGCCAATGTGTTTTTTTTTTTTTCTTCTCTCAGAAAAGGTAAGGTGGAGTTGTTGACAGCATTTGGTGAACTAGGAATGTACTATAACTCAGCAGTGTGTGTTAAGACCCTACTGCTGCTGCTGAGTTAGGATTTCAAGGTTACTTCAAGGTCATTTCAAGGTTACTTCCAGGTCATTTCCAACACCCTTTTTTCCATATCAGTGTCAAGGCAATACATACAAGCACGTATATACACCATATACTTTTGTTACATTCTGTTTAAAAATATCATTTACTTTGCCAAATGTGTTTTTAAAATTAGCAATGTATAGTACATCTCTGAATTTGTGTAAAATGATTGAGCCTTATTTTTTGGAAAGATAAGCTGGCCATAAGGAATGGATATTTTTTTAACCAGAGTAGAACAGAACTGAGCTCTTCTTCACCATCGCTAACAATTAAATTCCAGTCACTGCCTCTGAAACGAGTGTCTCCCACGCCGCCATTTTGGTCGGCTCTGTTCTGTTACTATGGTCGTATACTGTTGGCGTTCTCTACATACTGTAGCCGCAGGATGTTCCATATTCATCCTGAAGGAGTTGCAACTGAGTTTTTAGTAAAGTGTTTTTGGAATATAATGTCATATTAGCGCTTGCATTTTATTTAATACTGTATTTTGTTGTGTATGACAGACAGATGTTCTTGCCTGTATTTCTTCTACATCATCGTACATATGAGCGGTCCCACAGCAGATTAAAAACACTGGAGGTGTCTAAAAACGACCTTGTTTCCATCGTCTTCTCCTCACAAATTCACAGTTCAACAGAAGTAAAACAGGTCAAACAGCTGGTAGCTATTCAAGTATTCTGGTGAGTCCTTCAAAAGACACGGGAACGTCAACGACACAAACAACATACAAAACACAGTCAGAGAGACATTTATTTTATTTCCGTTAAAATAAATACAATAAATATACATTATTTTAAGTATACACTTCAATCAGTTATGATATGCAATATTACAAAATGTGACACACACACACACACACACACACACACACACACACACACACACACACACACACACACACACACACACACACACACACACACACACACACACACACACACACACACACACACACACACACACACACACACAGAGACAGAGTTTAAGAGTGTGTCTGCGCCCGTGTGTGTGGGTCATCAGCTCTGCCAGGTGAACGGGGTGTTGGGGAGGAGGTGGGCCGGGGTGGGGAACACCACTCCTTGTCTGTGCAGCTCACGCAAGACGTCCAGGATAGAGTCCAGCTCCAGGCGGAAGGCCTCCACCTCCTTGCTCCTCCCCTGGGCCAGACGCCTCCAGCGCTCCACCTCAGACTGCTGCTCCGCCTCCACCACCTGCCTCGTCTGGCCTATCAGCTGCAGGGAGGGAGGGAGGTGAGAGAGAGAGAGAGATGCTTTGGCAATAGTGTTTCATCATTTATGCCAATAAAGCAAATTTAATTGAGAGCGAGAGTGGGGGGGGGGCAGCGAGAGAGATGTTTTGGCAATAGTGTTTAATCATTCATGCCAATAAAGCAAATTTAATTGAGAGAGAGATACATAGGGGGAGAGACAGAGAGAGACAGCCAGAGAGATACATAGAAAGAGAGAGAGAGAGAAACAGAGATACATAGAAAGAGAGAGAGACAGACAGACAGACAGACGAGAGACAGAGAGAGGGAAGAGAGAGAAAGGGAAGCGAGACCGTGAGAGAGAGAAGGATGCAGTGCACTCGGAGCCCCGGAGGGACTTTCTCTATTCCCTCACTTTACTGTGTCTATCTGTGTACCTGCTTCAGCTGGTTCTCCCGCTGAGTGTGTCTGA
>OOFB01018402.1:16212-29573 GCA_900323305.1 Trachyrincus murrayi | reverse complement strand
CATTTATGCCAATAAAGCAAATTTAATTGAGAGCGAGAGTGGGGGGGGGGCAGCGAGAGAGATGTTTTGGCAATAGTGTTTAATCATTCATGCCAATAAAGCAAATTTAATTGAGAGAGAGATACATAGGGGGAGAGACAGAGAGAGACAGCCAGAGAGAGGGAAGAGAGAGAAAGGGAAGCGAGACCGTGAGAGAGAGAAGGATGCAGTGCACTCGGAGCCCCGGAGGGACTTTCTCTATTCCCTCACTTTACTGTGTCTATCTGTGTACCTGCTTCAGCTGGTTCTCCCGCTGAGTGTGTCTGAGCTCCATGCTGTGGACCTTAGTCTCGAGGCTGTGGAGGTGCCTCAGCTCGGGGCTGTGGGCCTCTCTGGCCTGCCTCAGCTCTTCCAACAGCCTGGTTAGCTAGCCAGGGGGGATGGGTGGGGAAGACAGGTTAAAGGTGCTCGTAGGTAGGATCGAGCAGCTATAATTTGAGTGCAATTCGGTAGAAATGCCACAGTGAGAATATCTGTTCTGCATGACCGCGTGCCTGCCTCTGTATGAGACGATTTAGATTTTAGACCAATCAGGGCATCTCTCCCCTGATTAGGACAGTAGTCGGCAGACTGAACTATTTCAGTCAAAGCCCTCGTGTTTTTGCACGCCTAAAGTGGTCTGATGCATCTGGAAGTCCAACATCTAAAAGACTTGGCGGTGGACGAACACCGGCAAGTGATGGAAGATGTGATTAGTTTGCGCCCGGTGCCATATTAGGGCTGACATTACCATTAAACACCCTGACACAAACTGAGCTTTCCTCTGTTTCCACATGCATTAAGTCCTCTATTATGTAAAGTAAAACATACACCTGCCGGGGGTTTAAAACCTACCTGGTTTTGCAGCGTTTCCTCTCGTATTTGGGACACGGCAAGTGCATCCTTGGTGCCCTGCAATTCTTTCACCTGCTCTCTCAAATGTTGCACCACGATCTACATACAGAACACGTATGAAAATAAACCATTAACACAGAACTAAACCCAAACAGGCAGCTACATGCCTAAGCGCCAGGTTCAGCCATCTAGTCGCCGGGCCGTACCTCCTGTGTGTTGAGCGTGTTGGACAGCTGGGCCACCCTGGACGAGGAGTGGTCCAGGGCGTGGCTGGCTCGCAGCTGGTCTAGCTCCAGATGGTGTTTAGCCGCCAGGGAGGAGAGCTGGTCCGCCGTGCTCTCCTTCAGCCTGGACAAGACAGTGGCGTTGAAATGCAGACTTTACAAATGCTTGTCCATGAATGGACGTCCTGACCGTGTGTGAAAGGGGACAGGCAGTGCAACTGACCAAGACATTAGATATCTGTCCAGACAAGAGCTTAAGAAGAGCCTCACTTTGTAGTGTAAAATAAAAGTAAAATTACATTTCAAGGCATGGAAATTGAAATAAAACTAACCGATACACAGTGAAACCTTCTGGAGAAGAATCACAGATTGTATGCTTGCAGTGTGAGTACCTGCGGAGCTCCTCCTGGACCAGGACCAGGCCTCTGTCTGGCTCCCCTCCCTGAGGCTCCCTCTGGTCCTCCAGCCTGCTCAGCCGCTCCCGCAGGGCCTCGTTTTCCTCCAGCACCTCCGTGATGTGGCTGCCGGCAAAGGCGTCGGGCTGGTAGGTCTTCTCGTACTGTGCGGCCGGGAAACTCTCCTCCGGCTCCTCTCCGCCCCTGCTGCTGCTACCACCTCCTCCTCCTCCTCCTCCTCCTCCGCCGCCTACCCGGGCGTTGCCGGGCAGCGCGGCCCTGGATCTGGCGGCGTTGGCCGGGCGGGCCTCCCGGGGCCAGGGGCCCGACAGCAGGCTCTTCCTCTCCCTCTGCAGGCGCTCCACGGTGCGGCTCAGCTCCTGCACCGAGCGGGTCTTGGCCGCCAGCTCCTGGGTGAGCCGCTCGATGCGCACCCCGAAGGCCGCCTCGCTCTGGGCCTGGTGCCGGGACGGGCTGCGCCGGGCCCGCTCTGGCTCCGTTGGCTGGGAAAACGTTTTCAAACGAGAGTTTTGGTTTAATTTCTTGTAAGCACATCTGGGCGTGTGATGTTGCACATTGTTCATGTGCCACAACTGCGTAACGTAAGCTACATAATGTTGACATTACAGAGCGTGTTTGGTTTACTGAACATAACGGCACTAAATATGCAGCTTCAGATCCAGTGAGGGACGCTTGTGTAATGGACCTTTCTGGAGAGCTGCTGCTGGAGAGACTGGATGTGTTCCTGCAGGGCTAGCTCGGCGCGGCGGTGTGCCTCCATCACACTCTGCAGGTCACTGCCCTCCGCGGGGGGGACAGCTGGGGAATCAGGGGCCACCGTCTCCTGATGCTGCTGCTGCTGGACCGCTTTCTGCTCCAGCTCTGAGATCTGCTGCTCATAGTGAAGCTAGAACACACACACACACACACACACACACACACACACACACACACACACACACAGACGTATGTACGTAATTCAATTGGTCTCCAACAAAAACGTCTAACCTTCTTCTATCCAATTTAACAGCTTTTCCTTACACAATTCACTTTACACATTTTCTCCCCCACTCGTATTTCCAACAACAATTCATTTAATGTGGCATAATTTTGTGTGAGCTAGTTTGCTATCAGACTTCAGATGATTAATCTAAAGTCTGATTCGTGACCCATGCCATACCTTGATCCTCTGGAATTGTTGCTCCATGGCTCGCAGGCCCCGCTTGGCTTCCTCCTTATGGCTGTCCAGCTCCGCCTCCAGGCGATCGATCTTGCGCTCCAATAGGCCGGTGACCTGAGTGGGCGGGGTGGTCGTCGCAGGGTCTCCGCCCCCCGGGCCGCCGGCGGAGGCGGCGGCATAGATCAGGGCAGGAAGGGAGTTGGGGTGACGCCGTCTCAGGATGTCCTCCAGCTCTTTCACCTGGTCGAGGGACAACAGGTGGTGATGCAGGGATCACAAAGGGACGGGAAAAGAAGGGGTCCGGTTCTTCTACTTCGACGTCACGTCGTCAGCTCCATCTGGGGAGCGGTTGATGTTTATTTGTTGCTTTACCTGTCGCTCCAAGGCCTGGATCCTTCGAGCGTCTCCGGTCTTCTCCTTGGCCTTGCTGGGCTGCTGACTGCTGCCTCTCCTCACTTCCACCCTGATGTTTTCTAACTAGAGTGGAACAAAGTCCAGAAGCAATATTAGCTGTTCTGTGTTTATAGGGTTTGGCTTGGGTCTCACTACGGGGAATACCGCATCAGCAACAAAACCTCCACTGCACTTCGACGCGTTCATTATTAATCCTCTCTGAAAGGATTTGGCATCGATATAAAATAACATTACCGCCAAATCAGTTGAAAATGTGATTTTAGATTATTGCAATTGCTATATGTGTTAAAAATAAATACGCAGGGCACTATATTACCACAACAGTTCTCAGTAGGAACAGGTCCAAGCACTCAGCACACAGGGCCCACACCGCTTACACAGCAACGGAAGACTGAACTTCTGATTAAATTCAGTCCCAAACGTGTATAAGCAAGATGAGGATGGTGTACACCCTGTAATATAATGATATAATGCACCAGGCAGAGGACTATCTCAACTTGGTGTGGCTGTTGAAACCTACAGTAACATAAAAACTTTTCTGGACAAAGCCCAGGTTGACGGACTACTTTAAAAGCCACCTAGTGGGGCGTAAGCTTGAGGACAAAGAGAGTGTGGGCAACATAGCCTCACTTGACGATCGTGTGATTCTTATTCATGTAAACGGTACAATCCATACGATCTATACATCTAATTGTTCAGCGTGTAAAATAATAAAATGTTAAAAACAATATCTGTCCACCAGTGGGAGCACGGCTTGATAGATGCACTTTGCATGGAATAAATTGACCATGATCTATGGACCTCAAACCAAGACCAACCCAAGTCCAACCCAAGACCAGCCCAAGACCAGCCAAGTAGATTTCAATGCTGGAACCATGAGCTCTCTCCCGCAGCCCTCTGGCCCACCTGCTCCTTGAGCTGCTGGGTCTCGGCCGTGGCTGCCCTCAGCCTGGCCGCGTCCCGGTCCAGGAGCTGCTGGTTCTCAGCGTACCACTGGAGCTTCTTCTGCAGCACGGCCACCTCCTCCCTGTGCCTGTCCTCCTGCACACGCAGCTCAAAACTCTTATCACCTGGTGGACAGGAAACACACACACACACACACACACACACACCAAGAGCCATTCATCCACATTTTAACTAAAACAAAGGTTTGAAAAAACTCAATCAAAGCTAATAATATACGTAACGGAGTACACGTAATGTACGAGCAATAGGAAGCAGTTTTGGAACGCGCCCTATGTGTTAGTTTCATGTGTGTAGCGTCAAGTGTCAAGCGTTACCTGAGGTGGCGAGGACCTGGGTCTTCACCAGGTCTCTCTCTTTCTTCATGAGCTGGAGGTCTACCTCCAGGGCCTGCTTCTGCTGCCGGAGGCTGCGGCTCTCCTCCGAAAACTTGGCCTCACTCTTCTGCACGCACACACATACACGCGCACGCACATGCAGTCACACACACGATAGCGGTAGAAAATGAATACAATTATACTATATGACATTACAGTGTGTTGGGAGCTGTGTCATGTATTAACTATGTATTATCCGCATTTGACCTTGTGTGCTGGTATTCCACTCCGCTGTGTACTGTACGTGACTATGTACGAATGTAATTTCCAAAATGTGCTAGGACAGTTTTACCGCGCTCTTATCTGTTAGCCTTGAGAGGCCTTTAAGGTTTACTCTCAGTTCTGTGGAAAATAACTGTCCTCGCTTCACGGGCAGCTAAGACCACGCTGGTAATAACTGTCTGCATTCTTTCTCTCACCCCAAAGCCGTGACTATCCCGTACAAACTGTATATATATATGCTTTATGTATCTGAATAAACTTTCAATCTCTCCGGGTGATGCCGACCTGAGACGCCACATTAGATGACAGCTAGAAGAAAAGCACGTGCACAACACAGTGAAGAGGGCAGGATCAGTAGAGGGCGCGTGTCGCTGCTTACCTGAATAGCTTCCATCTGTGCCAGCAACTCGGTGATGCGGCGGGTGTGAGCCACGGGGAACACATTCAGCCGTGTTCCTGACGCGTTCTTCAGCTGCTCTCTTGGAGGTCGATGACAAAAACGGGTACATTTATTATTTTCTTCAGATTGAGAAGATTGAGATTTTTTGGTTGGGTCAGTCGTCAACATAATGAGCACTCGTATGCTAATAACGCGTGCTCACACGTCCTCCGGGGCGAACTCACTTGGCAAGCCACAGCTCATTCAGTAACCTCTGGTTCTCAGCAAACATGGCCTCTTCTGTGGCTCTACTCCTCGCCTGCTGGGCCTTCATCTCCCGGTAAAGCTTCTCGTTTTCCTGGAATAAAAACAAAAAAACGAATGACATTTAGCTGCGGCAAAATGAGTCCCTGCTGAGTCCCTTCATAAGCATCCAGACAGACGTTCACCTGGTGGTAACCCTGGATGATGGTCTCTTGCTGCTGCGCTTCTTTCTCCAGGAGCTGGAGCCTCTCCTTGGTCATTGGGTCTGCAGCCTCGCCCCACCGCCTGGACGCCTGGCTGGACTCCTCTGCACTGCGCAGCTAAACCAATGGTAAGTCAAGATTAGCCTCGGCCTCATGAGACCATCCTGATCTCGCTGGTTCACATTCTGTTTCTCCCTGCAGAGCAGTCCGTTGAAAGCCTCTCCCGCAAATTACAAAATGATAGGACCAATCGGTGCAAGGGGGAGGGAGTTTGAGTTCATGACGAAGGAAGGAGCGCCGCAGTCTGCTGAATTTAAAAAAACAATGGAAAGTGTAGAAATTGATGGAGCAACACATAAGTCTTTTCTCAGAGGAGAAGATGTTTTTGCTTTACTTCCAAGCACAACAAGCACTGGGTCACTGCAAAAAAAGATCTATCTAAAGCCCATGTGCTCACTCAATACCTTGCTCTGTAGAACGTAGTTCTCCTGTTTGAGTGCACTGAGGTCTTCCCTGTGCTGCATCTTCATCTCCTCCAGTCTCAGGTGAAGGTCTCTCTCCTTCTGGGCCAGATGGTCTCTTTCCTTGTGGGCCAGTCCCTCAACCATAGAGCACTCCTCAACCTTCAAACAGAGAGAGCAGAAAAGAGCAGAAGAGATCAAGATTTAGAAAATAAGCAACCCCAAAAAAAAACGTCCCCTCCCTCTCTGCTCCCTCCCTCCCTACGTTTCTCCGCCACTGAGAAGTGTTGCATTCACGCACCTGTGATTGACAGGCAAGATGGATTCCCCCGAACTAATCAGGGAAGAGATGTCCTGATTGGTCAGAAATGAGCAGGGAGCGGCCTTCAATCTAAATTGTCTCATACTGAGGCAGGCGCAGTCAACCCGAACACATGTTGTCACAGAGCATTTCACTCTGTGAGAATGTGGCATTTATAGCTCTTGAATCCTACAGCACCTTCAGGTCACCACTCACATCCTGTGTGCCAGTGGAGGTTACATTAGGACAGATTCTTACATTGCTCTCTGGTAGCCCCTGGGCTCCTGTGGCCGTGTCTTTGTGAGCATTGACATCCCAGGTAGCCGTGGCAACCTGCGGACCAGTGGCACCGACCTGCTGCTGGAGGAAGGCCGCGAAGGACTGGACGGACGCTACAAGGTCGTCGCTCACCCGCATCCCTGCGTCTGCAAGCACACCAGTTAGTCCATCGCTATGAGGTTTTGGTGTTTAAAAGACACAGCATAGACACATTAAAGGGAGATTTTGAAACAGCTTGTAGTGGCTAATCACACTAACACCTGGTGGCAAAAAAGGGGGCCCTCTCACATTGTTAGTTACCTTCAAGGCACTCCTTGGCCGGGGTCGGGCTGTGTTGCACGACCCGAGCGGCTGGCTTCCTCTGGGTGGTCGGAGGAGACGCTTTCCCCTTGACCGCAGGCCTATTGGGTCTGGAGAACCTGCAGGCCATGGCAGAGTGGCCCTCCTCCCTCGCCTTTGAGCCCCGCAGAGCGGAGGCTAAGGTTGTTTTCCTCGTGGAAGACACAGAGGGTCTGCCGACTGTGGAGCCCTGGGGCCTCTGAGAGACACAAACAAGTGTTTACAGATGGATATAGTTAGGATTCATGCACATTGTGTTGAATATAGGGCCGCACGATTAGGACAAAATGATAATTGCGATTATTTTGCCCGATATTGTGACTGCGAGACCGCGCATGGACACACACTTAACGGCAAAGCCTGTGATTCGTTAGAGCGCTTATTGTTGAGTTGTACCAGTTTGTAATTTGATTTTAATGTAACGGCCATATGAAATCAGATTTAATTACTTGATGTATTTTTTCTTTTGTTATGCATTAATTGCAACCTTTCAAGATTAGCTATTTGCAGAGGCCAAAATTGCAATTTCGATTAATATGCAATTAATTGGCCAGCCCTCGTTGAATAACCTCTCTCCAAAACAGTTTAATTTTAGCTTGAGGCGGTTAAAACCTTTTTACATTGGAAAGAAAATGAGAATATGATAAATTATTGAGAGAAAAGCATTTGATGAATAATTGATGTCAGGAATATCAGTTTGAAAAGAAAACTCTGAGATCTTACTTTCACCTGCTTAGCTCTGCTGGCCTGTGTGGACGGGACGGGAGTCAGGCCGTCGTGGTCCAGGTCCTGGTCTTCCATCAGCCTCTCCACCTCCTCTCTGATGCTCGGCTGCTGCCTCTGGAGAGGGGCGTCTGGGGACGGAGACCCGGTGGACCCCCTGACCCCCCGCGGTGCTGCCTCAGGGCCCGGCTTCACGCCCGCCGTGCTCCCCGGCCTCAGGTCCAGGCCAGGTCCAGAGCTGCTGTGCACAACAAGAACAAGCAGACAGCAACACTTATGATCCAAAACAAAACAACCATAACAGACATGATATACAAGCCTCATAACCTTGCCATGTTTAGACGGATTAGAACACCCTAACACAAACAAGTAGAAATTCTAAAAGATGACATTCGGAGGAAATCCAGAGCCAGTTGTGTGATTCATGGTGACCTGGTGGGCTGGAGGGTGAAGCCCCTGACGTGGTCGCTTGTCTCGGGTCGGATCGGCCTCATCAGCTCTTCTGCAGTGGGCAGCTCTGAAACACACACAGCCCCACGGACAGCCACTCGGTCACACACAGAATCACTTCCCTGATTGCTCGTGGGCCCACTAGCTTCTTTATATGTTACGTGTGTGTGTGTGTGTGTGTGTGTGGTGTTTTCAGTTAAAAATGGCAAACCCATGTCTCTTGCCCTACCTTTCCTGCAGAGGCCCCACACAATGCTTGAACTTTAAGCATTGCATGAAACTGTATTTTTTGTCCAGCCAATTTAGTGCATCATTAGCCTGATGTCCGACAGAGTTGTCAACTCGTCACGCTCCATTTACATCTTCAGTCTGACATTGCCTCCACTCTAACCGATTTTCCCTAACCAATCACTAGAGACCAACATACCCGCCCATGGCGCTGATTGGCTAACATGAAATAGAGCACAACATCTAAACAACAATCATTCAATGCCACTTTATTATTATTATTTCTTTAACCCCTCTCACCCGATCCGTTGGTAGAGGCAGGTAGGTGGTCCCCTCGGTGCTGTCCCAGAGGGGAGAGGGCAGGGGGAGAAGGCCCGCTGATCCAGCCCTCTCCCCTCTCCTCCGCGTCGCCCGGAGCATCGTTTATCTGTCTGTAGGCCTCTTGGAGAGCCTCCATCTCGCTACCTCCGCTCTGTCCATAGGACTGACCTGAGAGAGAGCGAGAGAGAGAGCGAGAGAGAGAGAGAGAGAGAGAGAGAGAGGTGTGGGTGTAGTGTACTTCATTCAGCTGATGCTTTTATCCAAAGTGGCTTACAGTGAATTTGGATCCGTGACATTAGTAGCAGCAGTAGTTACCTTTGTCCACCGAGACAGCCGGGTCCTTCCCTCGGTGCTGCCCGGACGGGGCCCGTCCGTCGGCGGACTCCAGAGAATCATAGAGAGACACTGACAGAGAGAGAGAGAGAGAGAGAGAGAGAGAGAGAGATGACGTCATGTCATGAAGGTAAGGAAGACACAACCTAATGAGATTTTCTCGTGCACAATGTTACAGGAGTCTCTCTAGTTAAGCTATTCAGACTTAGATTTAGACAAAGATTCATACATAACCATAAATATAATGCCGGGGAATCTTTCTTTACCTTTGGCAACCAAGGAAGACATTTGGGGCGTCTGAAAAAATGGGAAAAATGAAACCTAGAAGTTATCAATTTACCACATCCGTGGAATATAAAAGTCAAATGGTCAAATGGCACGATTAAAATCACACGAGACGTGGTGAGGACAGACATCTTCTCAGCTTCTGCACCACAAGACGTTTTCCTACTGACCAGAGACACCAAGCTGCCCCCTACACACCTTCTCTGAGGGCCCCTTCTCACTCTCGTCATCCTCAAAGTTATCACTGTAGTTGGGGGAGTCTGCACGCGCTGGAGGACAGAAGACGCCTTTGATAAGGTTCAAACGTGCTCAGGGGGAGACCGGGGATTTGAATGTGAATTCAGTGCAGGCCCTTATTTACCCGGGGAGATTCTTTCAGCCGCTGGCCTTTGGGCCTCCTCAGATTCCTCCCCGGCTTCCTCTGGTTTCCTAGGAAGAGCACACCATCGCTTATGTTAGAGTATGTTAGAGTCCCCACAAATAACACAATCCTCACATCTTTAAATGCACAACAGAGACAGAAAAGTGGCAGCGGCATCTGTTTGATAGGCATTGTGTGTGTGTGAGTGTTCGTGTTCCTGTGTGCCTTTGTTTGCATTTCTTTATGTGTGTGTCTGTGTCCGTATACCTAAGGCTTGTGGCGGCGGTGGAGCTCGTGGAGTCCAGATCTCTGTTGAGCTTGGAGTAATCCAGGGTGGACGAAGACCCCGCCTCCAGCCGCGCAAAGAACTGGGCCTTCTCCTCCTCCTCCTCCAGAGTCTCCAAGCCCGGGCCTCCTGTGTTCAGCACTGCCAGCACTGAGTCTGCACGCACACACACACACACACACACACACACACACACACACACACACACACGCACACGCACACACGCATTAGATCTTCCATTACAATCATTGCCATTTAGACAGTGCATTTAAGCAGCGCTAATGCAATCAGATCAGACCGACTACGATTGAGCTTTTAAAATGTAAAATGGACCAAACGCTGAGCAGTTCGACTTCAGGTGGGTTCATCCCTGATAGGAATCCCTAAAGAAATCAACAGAACATGTACAACATGAACAAATGTCTCCGTGCAGAGTCAGTAAGACAATATAAACATGTCAGTAGATGATGGCAGTAGGACGCAGGACCTTCAATGAAATAATAACATTCTAGAAATTGTTTTATTTGATTCACTTCACTTCATTCAAATGCAATTTGCGTTAAAATGGAATATAGAATAAATAAGAATAGCATATCATTATAATTTGAAAGTTAACACTGTAGCATAGTGCAGTCATCGTACTACAAATGCGTGACATTGTTCAGTGATTTCGAACCTTAGATCAATCTGAAAATGTGTTAAAAGTGTGCCTTTACGTAACAATTCTTTAAAACAATATCCCGGGGACGATCGCCCCGGACCCCGCTACGTTTCTGTTTTTTGTGTTTTCATTCTCTACGCGTGCTTCATACTCACCTGTATGTAGACACGTAGTTGCTCACAGCCAATCACGTGCGCTCGTTCTTAATTGCGTTCACCTGTGTCGCCCGCACCTCCGTATAAAGGAGCCCACGTGATGTTGGGCATTGGTGTGTTTTTTGTTTGTTGTGTCGGACTGCGCAACCGACGTTGCGTTTGCCGTCTAGATTAGAGCCTATAGGCCTATAGCCTTTCTTTAGTTTGACGTCCCGAACGCGATTCGAGAAGGACCGAAGGTCCCGCCGTTGCTTTTTGTTGTTGTTGTTTTTGTTGTTGTTGGGGCTTTTGACTTAATGAACAACGTGGCTACCAACGGGGGAGCTTCAACGAGGATCACCGCAGTGAGTAACACCATTTTAGTATTTGACTTGCTGGTTGAAGTGGTGTGGCTGTGGTGTGGCTGCGGTGTGGCTGCGGTGTGGCTGTGGTGTGGCTGTGGTGTGGCTGCGTGCTTCAGGTGAGCGTGTGGCTGCGTGCTTCAGGTGAGCGTGTGGCTGCGTGCTTCAGGTGAGCGTGTGGCTGTGGATATGTGCACCGCACACATTACACTCTCCCCATCTCCCCGCATACACACACATGCCGTCTGTATCCCTGTTCTTTCCCCTCACACTTCACATGCATGTTTACCGCTGTCATGGTCAATGTGGTTCTGCTGATTGTCGTTTGAGTGCAGTGTTGTAGCTTGTGTTTTTGAGTGCAGTGTTGTAGCTTGTGTTTGAGTGCATTGTGTTTGAGTGCACTGTGTGTGTGTCTATACACGTGGGTTTGTATTAAACTGGGGTCGACTAAACTGACTGCCTTGCCTAACGCTGCGGCCACGCCATCTCACCGACAACCTCATCGTGTGCACTGGGAAGGAAGTGTGTGCTCCGCTACCTGGAAGCAAAGTGGAAGAGAAACGAGTTGTTTACCGCAAACACTCGGGTAAGTAGGGTAATTGTAGTATACTACACATCTGGCCAATGGCTTGTTTGTTTTTACAAACACCACTGGATTACAGGACATCTCTTGGTTACAGGACATCTCTTGGTTACAGGACGTCTCTTGGTTACAGGACATCTCTTGGTTACAGGACGTCCCTTGGTTACAGGACGTCTCTTGGTTACAGGACGTCTCTTGGTTACAGGACGTCTCTTGGTTACAGGACGTCTCTTGGTTACAGGACGTCTCTTGGTTACAGGACGTCTCTTGGTTACAGGACATCTCTTGGTTACAGGACATCTCTTGGTTACAGGACATATCTTGGTTACAGGACATCCTGTGCAATGCTGCATTTGACAGTTGAACGGCACAGCACCTTCGGCAGATGCTTTTACTGCCCTCAGGAATCCACAAAGAACGTTTGAAATGCCACCTGTCAAATATCTGGCCAACCGAAATGAGGTGAAGGACATCGCCAAAGTAAAGTCATCCACAAAGAGAAGGAAGTGTTCTGTTCTTGATCCATCCATTACCCACTGGATTTCTTTCGACTGAAGATTGACTAGACGGGTGACTGTGGGTATGTTGAGGTTTGGTTTAACTGGTTGGTTTTGGTTTAACTGGTTGGTTTTGGTTTGGTTTAACTGGTTGGTTTTGGTTTACCTGTTTTTTTGGATTGTTTACCTGGTTGGTTTTGGCTTGGTGGAAGTTTAGCATGCTAGAATTTGAAGAGATTTGTCCTGGATTAGATGCTGTACTTGCTGATTTACACATGCACTTGCACACACTACTTGAAACACTCTCCCATTTCTTATCTTGCCTTTCCTTTTCAACTTTCAATACATTTGGAAGCTGCTGTCGACTGCTGCTGCAGTTTGACTGCTGCTTGATGTTGAATCCTGTGCAATGCGGTTTAATGTATGTGTATGTAAAATGCAGTGCAATGCGGTTTCATGTATGTAAAATGCAGTGCAATGCGGTTTCATGTATGTAAAATGCAGTGCAATGCGGTTTCATGTATGTAAAATGCAGTGCAATGCGGTTTCATGTATGTAAAATTCTGTGCAATGCGGTTTCATGTATGTATGCACAAATGTGTCGGGAGCGTTACACCTGTACTTAGGTAGATGTTTTTCCAGCGCAACTGTGCTGTGAACTTTGCATCCTGTTAAGGCTAGTGTAAACTGACTAGTTTGTGGTAAGGTATTTGCAAAGCTTAACTAGATTAACATTCAGTTGGGTAGATAGGGTGCTCCAACGCAACTGTGTTGGGAGCTTTACACCTTAGGTAGATGTTGTTTTTCCAGCGCAACTGTGCTGTGAACTTTGCATCCTGTTCAGGCTAGTGTAAACTGACTAGTTTGTGGTAAGGTATTTGTTAATCTAGCTAGTTAAGCTTTGCATTCAGGGTAGATAGGGTGCTCCAACGCAACTGTGTTGGGAGCTTTACACCTGTACTTAGGTAGATGTTGTTTTTCCAGCGCAACTGTGCTGTGAACTTTGCATCCTGTTAAGGCTAGTGTAAACTGACTAGTTTGTGGTAAGGTATTTGTTAATCTAGCTAGTTAAGCTTTGCTGTGTGTGTGTGTGTGTGTGTGTGTGTGTGTGTGTGTGTGTGTGTGTGTGTGTGTGTGTGTGTGTGTGTGTGTGTGTGTGTGTGTGTGTGTGTGTGGCGTTAAACCTGTACTTCAATATTTTTCCAGCGCAAATCTGTTGACTTTATCTTAATATTGGTATTGTTGAATATTGTCTTAGGAAAT
>OOFB01018402.1:0-16192 GCA_900323305.1 Trachyrincus murrayi | reverse complement strand
TTCTGTGCAATGCGGTTTCATGTATGTATGCACAAATGTGTCGGGAGCGTTACACCTGTACTTAGGTAGATGTTTTTCCAGCGCAACTGTGCTGTGAACTTTGCATCCTGTTCAGGCTAGTGTAAACTGACTAGTTTGTGGTAAGGTATTTGTTAATCTAGTTAAGCTTTGCATTCAGGGTAGATAGGGTGCTCCAACGCAACTGTGTTGGGAGCTTTACACCTGTACTTAGGTAGATGTTGTTTTTCCAGCGCAACTGTGCTGTGAACTTTGCATCCTGTTCAGGCTAGTGTAAACTGACTAGTTTGTGGTAAGGTATTTGTTAATCTAGCTAGTTAAGCGTGCGCGTGTGCGTGTGTGTGTGTGTGTGTGTGGCGTTAAACCTGTACTTCAATATTTTTCCAGCGCAAATCTGTTGACTATCTTAATATTGGTATTGTTGAATATTGTCTTAGAAAATTCTGTTTGGCAACCCTATACATCTTCACTGGCAACCCTGCACATCTTCACTGGCAAATGCATCTGCTGTAGTACGACAAATTAAAAACTGACGAATTTTACATTTCAATAATTTACAATTACCGCATTTCATCAAGAGTCCATTGGAAGATTTGTACGAACATCGGCAATGAAGGCAAGTAAAATTCACCACTTTCTATGGGGATTAACAGAAGCACTTAATGGTTGAACTAAAATGTATTCACAATTTATTGATTTGTGTTAGGTTTCCCTGACTACCAGAAGCATCTTGCTTTTGTAAATCTTGTTAAATCAAAACTGCACAGTATAGAATAAGGTACATGTAATAAACTTGACATCTGAGTGAGCTGTTGCATTGATTAAATAAGAAGTATACTTAGCAGCACCAAATGTCATGTGCAAATGTAGCGCAAGTGTTGAGGCGATGCAGGTAGCGGTCATCTGGAGGTCCTTGCTGTGGCGGCTTGTGTGAAGACCAACCAAGGTAAACTTCTTCCGACGATTAATAGTTCAGTAGAGTAAATCTGATAGTCTATACAATCTAGGACAGCAGCCAGGAACTAGTGGTATAGCCCTTTGTGAAAGATTGGTAGTCATTTCTAACTAGATAATAGTGAACAGAAGTAATCATGTTACCACTTAGTTAGCAGTGAGTACACTGGTGTGGTGCTGGGTTTCAATAAATGGTAACTGAATTCAAGGAGTTGCCGGTGCTGAAGATTACCGCTGTGGAGGAGATGACCCCCCGCCCCGCACCTCATCTATCAAGAAAAGGTAAATGCATCTACAGCTGATCTGTACAAAGTTGTCACTAATTGGATGTTGCAGTGGCTTGGGTGGTAAACTCCCAGCAGAGGTACCAGGGTTTTGTTCACAAATGTCATTGTGCAAGCTGCCCAACCTCTACCTGCTTCTTATAGACATGTATTAAAAATTTGCTTAATGACTAAATGGTGAGGTTCTTTTAAACTCCAGGACCCCAGCCAGGAGCAGTGGATGGACCGCAGCCAGGAGCAGTGGATGGACCCCAGCCAGGAGCAGTGGATGGACCGCAGCCAGGAGCAGTGGATGGACCAGAGGACTACAGTGAAGCCGCTTCAAGACTACAATGTGGACACCGGTGAGATACTGAACTTGACTTGCATTTATTCAACATGGTTAGTTTTGGTTGGAAAGTATGTTACTTTGACACTAGTGACTAATCTAAAACCATACTTTCTGCATACAGAAGGAACTGGTTTCAGGAAGCTTTCAATAAATCTTCACAATTCTACTTTTTTGCATGTTACACTAGGGTTGGGCAATTTAGAACGGTATAGCACAGTTGTAACAAATGATGACGCAATAGTCTCAAGATATGTTATAAGCGCTTGTTTAATTAGTTCACTTATTAAAATTTATGTAACTGCCACTGATCTGGGGTCATGCTTGCTGTCATTTGAGGCTAGCAAATTTGATCTGACAAGGCACAAGCCTATGATAATGCAGGCGCTAAAATGGCAGCTAGCGCTATCGCCGCAAGTTAGTTAAAAATGCGATGGCCCCGGTCTGAACGACTAAAAATATGATTGCTTCTTGAAGACGTGTATTAAAAATCACCAAGTCGCGTAACGACTGAATGGTGTTATTTTTGAAACTGCAGGACCGCAGCCAGGAGCAGTGGATGGACCAGAGGACTGCAGTGAAGCCGCTTCAAGACGACAATGTGGACACGGTAAGATACTGAACTTGATTCGCATTTATTCAACATGGTTAGTTTTGGTTGGCAAGTATGTTACTCTGACACTAGTGACTAATCTAAAACCATACTTTCTGCATACAGAAGGAACTGCTTTCAGGAAGCTTTCAATACATCTTCACAATTCTACTTTTTTTTGCATGTTACACTAGGGTTGGGTGATTTAGAACGGTATATCACGGTATCTATTTAGATGCAGTAACTCAAAAGCACCTGGAAGCAACCTATCAAAGAAACCTGGTAATCCAGTACTTTTTGTAGTTGATGTAATCATTTAATGCTTTGACTGTTCTCGGTCTCACCTGCAAGTCTATAAAATCAAATGCCAAATAACTAAATGTAATTACCCGTGTATAACACCAGATGGTGCCATTACAGCATTTATGGGTATTTGAATGCCCTTCAGTAGTTTACATTTGGTTATCAAAGTTGTCTTCTAAATCCTCCAGCACAATGTGAAACTGACTTTACTTTTTGCATCAATTCACTACAGAGTACGATGACAGTTGATCTATACCTGTATCCTGACTCCTCCATCCTGAGGATCCCTGGCTACACTCCAATCTACACCAAACATAACCACGTGGAGCTCTAAAACTGTACTACACACCATACTGATATCACTTTTCAGTTTTATTTTTTTAAAGCAAACGATAGTATGTCAAAATGTTTTGGGGGGGGAAGTACGTTTGGAACTGTCTTTTGATTTGGCTGTTCTTTTATTTCTGTATACCATGTCTGTGATCCCAGCTATTGTACTTCCAACACCCCTAGCTGGGAAGCCCTCTCAAGGGAGTGACTAAAGGGACACGGCTGGCAACAAACCTGAGCCCTGATCTTAACCAGCCTTCTAACCCCAATGCCTCAACTTAACCACATATAACATAATACCTGAATGTAACCATATCTAACCTAATACCTAAACATCGCGAACCTAAACATCTCTAAAATGCCTAAACTCTAACCTAAACATCTCTAAAATGCCTAAACTCTAACCTAAACATCTCTAAAATGCCTAAACTCTAACCTGAACATCTCTAAAATGCCTAAACTCTCTAACCTAAACTCGCTAAAATGCATAAACCCGCTGACTTCAACATCTCTAAAATGCCTGAACTCTCACCTAATAAATGCCTAAACTTAACCATCACTAACCGTATCCCTAAACTTCACACCAAGTTAACAACTCTTAATCTTATACCAAAACCAAATGTGTCCCTTGGTCTTTCCCCTTGTTTTCTTTTATAAGGTTTCTCTTTTTCCCAATTGGGTTTTTGGAGTTTTAATCCTTGAGGGCATGAAGTGCTTCAGATGATGTGTGCTTCAGATGATGTAACACTTGCTGTTTCACAAATAAACATGCTTAACACTTGCTGTTTCACAAATAAACATGCTTATGTTTACACATGTGTTTTGGTTTATGTTGGCTCTGACGCTCGTCTCACGGGGAGTGCATTGTAACGCTGGGCTCTTGTCATGAACATGGGGTGTTTGTTCTGGTTGAGCAGTTTAAGAAAATTAACAATTGGAACAGCAGGTACAATGGCGATTGAGGGGAAAACATCTGGAGATTTTAGCAGGCAGCGCGAGGCAAATCGTGATAAACGGGCCCTTGTGTTGCATAGTGATCCAAGATGCTCTTTAAAACTGTTTACAAAGTACTCTATCATGCTTTAAATTTAATGGGGCACGCTAGTGTAATTTTCCAAACCAGCCCAGGTAGTGCAGATCTTAACATTAGTGTTTGTTTGCAAGTAAAGTCCAATTTCCATGGATGTGTAATAACTTGGAGCAGCTGGCAGGTTGGCACCCCCTGTTAATTAATGTGTGGGGAAAGTATGAAGCAAATCGACAATTTAACCTTTAAGTCCCTGATTGGTCAGAAATTAGTGGAGTGACTGCCGCTGTTCTGTCAAACTTGGTCGTTCCAGCTGCCGTTTATCGGCGTACTTGCAATTAACGGCCAGAATGAATAACCAAAACTGTTTTTGCTTGTCATATAGCTAATTTAAAACAAGATATTTAAATGAAGTCATGAAAAGACCAACTGAATGCCGGCTCACTTGACCGTAGTTACTGCAAAAGATTAAATTAATCAATGAGTAACATGGGGAAACGCTGCCGTAATCGCAGACTCACCCTCTGGCTCCTGGCGAATCCTGCTTGGCACACCTTGTTGCTGCCCTTCGTCGCTGAAGGCCATTTCCCCGAGATACCCCTCTTCCTCCTCCTCTCTGATTGGCTGGGATGTCCTGGAAGACTTCTGGAATGATCTCCTGGATGATGCTAGTGCTCCGGGACAAAAGTGACATACTTTTAGAAGAACATATTAAAGGCTTTTTACATTTGAGACAGCTGGGGATTAACGGCATAAACCATGAAGATGAGCCATAATGTCAGTGTTGTATCCTAGGCAGAGCCAAGTACAAATTAGGGTGACTGTGGAGTTGAATCATAATTACACATCACGAGCTGGTAAAATTCATATTAATAAAGACTGCAAGTTGGAAATAGGGACAAAGAACAGGGATCTATGCTCATTTCTAAATTATCAATAACTTTAAACGCCATTGTTGCTAAAATACTTAATTTCCTGTTACGAAAATAACCATATCCTCACCAAAGAAGTCCACATGACTTGTATTTTTAATTACTAGAAACACATTTGAATTAAATTGCTTGTTTCTAGTAATTAAAAAGGTCAATCAGTACAAACTAGACACGAGAAAAGTCTCACCAATTAAACATTGTTCTAGGTCTCTGAAAAGTAGGCTATTATTAGAAGTCCTTATGGGAGGAAAATGTAGGAAATGGCATGATTCAGTACATTAATTCTTTAAGATGTCCTCACATGTAGAGACACATGTAGCCATAACAGCTGCTGTTTCAGCAATGACGTTGATACTCGGCTGGCGTACGTGACATTGCACAAGACGCAGGAAAGGGAGACCACAGAAGGATACTATTCTACTGACCGAGATGCCAACACTAATCTAATAAAAGGGGACGCTGGTCAGGCTATCGGTTACCATCTTCATCGCTGCAGCGTGATTCGCCATCACCGTCCGGTAGCGTTTCATCGCAAGAGCTCAACTCATTTGGGTTGCCATCTCCTGGTGGGCTAGGGGAACTTCTTGTGTGTATGGGGCTCCCCTGACTAACAGATCTGGGGTCTTCGTCCGAACGCCTGGCCTCGGTTTGAGGAGCCTCCTGCTTGAGTTTATGCATCGCACCTTTGGTGTTGCGTGGTTTGGGGACGGGCTTATGAGGGAGCTCTGGCCTGGTGGCTTTCAGAGGGGTTAATGGGCAAGTGTGTGCAAAAAAGGAATGGAAAAAGAAAAGCTGGTGAAAACAAAGTTGGAAAACACTTGGTAACTAGGATAGGGGTATTTGACAAATAAGGGGGTTAGTTTCAAAGACACTGTGAGGAGGTTATTGATTATGAATGGCTATTATAATGCCAAGGGTTCCAAATGCATATTATCAGGTGGGATACAGACCGGAACAGAATATTTGTTTAGTTTTTTCTCAAAACTCCCCACAGTGCCTTGGACAGTATAATTGAACTATTCCTCCATTCAAACGCCATAGTTCTACTCTATTGGGAGGTTTATGTACAAACTACTCTGAACTAAGGTCAAATACCCTGCTGAGGTGGGCCAGGCTTGCCGTCGCCATCCTCAGTGTTTTCAGCCACTGGCTTTTTGACCTTCATGTATCTACCCTTGCCAGATTTATTTTCTGGGGAAGAAAGATGGATGGAAGAAAAATGTGTATTTAAAAAGCGAGTACAGCCGGCGTGAAGCAAAGGTGGAAAAGTCGGTGCCATAAACAGTATTTTTGACACCATGCATTGTGCAGCAAATTGATGTTTTTGAGGCAGGGTGGAAATCTTTCCTCTTATAAAGGGATACAGGTTTCAAAGTGGTAGGTAGGTTTCACAAATTGATATAGGTTTAGATGCAATCATACAGTAGCTGCTCCAAAGAGGACTCTCGTTGGCTTTTTCAACAGCATCCTACCAAATGTAGTAACAAGCAATCAACAATGAAAGCTGTGACCAAATGCAGTACAAAAAAGTATAAAGTCTATGATTAAAAATGCATGAAAGAAAAATGGAAAGGTATCCACAAAGCAGTGTTGTGGTATCCAGGCAGACAACAGACGGGAATGACAAAATGCCACCCTCTGGTGGGTGCTGCAAAGTACAACAACATGGGTTTGCTTGGCTCACTCAAAACTTAAAAACTGAACTACCGTTCAGTCTCAGAAAGACAGTGTAAATCACAAGAGACATGTAAGTATCACCTCTCCCAGTTCCTCCAGTGACGTCATCATCATAGTCCTCTTGCCACCACGGCACAGAGCTAACGGCAGCTTTCTTGGCTGACTTCTTGCTACCGCCTTTACCCAGGCTGTCCAGAACACTGATCCTCTTAGCAGATCCACCCACATCTCCGGACTCGTCTGAAATAGACTGATGCATGGCCACTGGTATAAGATGGCTGCCTAACAGAGTTGATAGGCAACTGAATTGTACTTGTATAGCTCTTAATCACAGGCTTCACAGAGGCCACATGTTATAACACCACCCTAGCCCCCATGGAGGGGATGGTTAGGAGTGCAATGGGTGTCATAATGGACAGACAATGGTAGCATAACAAGCGAAACAGTTTAAATTGAGGCCCCCATCTAACTGGTAAATACATGATATGAATACATTGGGCAGCATTTTATGTTATAGAGTGAGTGCGGGCAATTTTTAGTATGATAAGTATAATACGTTTATAATACGTTTAATAATGTTAGCACCTATTAGGCAGGTGGGGAGTTTGAATAGCGTTGTTGCGACTGCTAATCTGTTGTTTAGCCTCGTTATATTGTTTACCTCCTTCAAGAACTGTTCAAACTGTTCGTCGAGCTCCTCCTCGGTCAGTCGGTGACGAGACATGGTCGTGAGGTCCATCGTCCACCACCTGAAGGACAGAGGGAGGTTTGTAGTAGTAACCAGGCTGATTCGAGGCTACCCACACACTGGTCCACCACAACAGACCAGGCTCACTACGATAGGTGGGGGAATTCAACTGGCAACTTTACATGATGTGCTTACTTGTGGTTGAATAAAGAGAACACAGTAAGGAAGGTATCCGGGATAGGTGAACTTAAGTGTGTAAAACAGTTAGCGCGGGTTATTGCACAAAGTAGGAGTAAATCAGGGCTAAAGTTAGGCTAGTTCAGTTAGGCTAGTTGGACGGTCATACGTTTACTAATAGACTTACGTGTTTTAACTAGCTAATCCCGCTAGTTACCGAGTCACTCGGCAACTACGACCGACGGGAGGATTTACATCAATAGTTTGACGCGATGCGGGTTATGTTGCAGGAAAAGCAACTCGCCGATCCGTTAAAATAAAAGGATCGATGACGGTTTATTGGCTAAATGTAATGTTTTGTTGCACACTTCCCGCGACACAAACCGGGATAACAAACATCGACCTGATTGGGTAGAAAATACGCGACACGAAAACGACCAGCCAATGGACGAGCACGCGGATTTTTTTTTCAATGGTGCTGAACAAAGCACTGCTGCTGTTGGTTAGGACCACTCAGTTTACTACAAACTAATGTCTCCTTCACATGATATAGTTAACAACTCAGCCACCCACTGTTGTAACCAAATATAATATTCAATGCAGATTGAATACGTTTGAATTACTACCCTAATTTATGTATTAATTTTTGCAGACTATTGTGTTACCTCTTTGTGTACTCTGCAATGTTGTGTTATGTACTACAGTACCATCTGTATTATTGTTGTTAGTGAAACTGCTGTGAACGTTTTTTACTCATTTATTCAGTCATGATTATGCCATCACCCCCCCCCCCATAAAAGAGTTTCAATAAAACTCTGATTCATAACAAACCTCTTTAATACTCAAACCTAGGTAACCAGCTATAGCAAATCATTCTGACAAGATATGACCTGTTACTTCTGTTCTCCATTGGGTGGCGCTGTTGAACTAAACCTCTTGCTACATCACCTTCAGTGTCTTTTTTTTGTTTGTTCCTGTGACTGTGGATGCGAGGGCAGGTTGTCACCAAAGATCACTAGTAATCTAATAAACTCACTTCTAGCTGTCTTCTGTCCTATTCAAGAGGTCAGGACGGATCCATATCAATTTGCTTTTCACCTTCCTCCCAGCAGCTAATATGTTCCTGTGTCTTACACACCATGTTGCTTCCCTATCGCCAAGGTTACAAATACAAAAACAAAACTAATGTAACATTCTTATATTTCCTTATATAACTGCCCTTTTGCCCAATTATATAATTTAAACTGCTTTTATTCTGCCAATAAGGGAAACATAGGTGCCATTTACAATATGTCCTTCATTTCTAACAGAAGAATACTTGTATTTGGCAGTTATAGATTCACACACATTAGGTGTACACATGTGTCCGCACATAAACAGTTTAAATTGCTTACATGCAATTTGGTACATTAGATTTACATGTAATAGTTCAGTCTAGCGACCCTGCGTCACGTTTCTGTCTGCGAAAATAAAATGGCTGACATTCCTTTTATTCTCAGTGGAAAATGCTATATTTTAAGATAGTTTCGGCATTAAAATGCATTTTGCTAACATTATTGACAAACGACCTAGTTGTTTAGGTTGGAGGACTTGTTTTCCACAGCTGTCTGCAGAAGGCAGAGCCAGCCCACGAACAGAGCAGAGAGGAAGGAGCTCAGCTGGAGCTGCCATTATGGATGTGTTGCTACGTGTTGCCTTGTGTTCCATGATTTAGTTTACAACACAAAGCAGCCTCTTAGCTTCAGTTATGGTTACCCTAAGTCAAGACATGTTGTGTCAGGAGGGTTAAACCGATGAGCAAGGGCAGAGGTTAAGCCTTTTAGGAAATGCTGAGCCGTTATCTAAAAGAGAAAAGGCTAATGTAAATAGAAAGGATGTGTGAAAGGTAAATTCCATGCTTGTAGTTATGTTGAGATGGAGCAACGCCGTGTGTGTTTTTGAAAACCAGATGGCTCGTGTACGTTGGTATGGTTTAATCTAATAATAGTCAAATCAAATGTAACACTCTGGTTAATCAGGCATTTAGCCAACAGCATAAGATAGGATAGAATACATTCCTTTAGTTCCATCCTTTCTTAATTTCTCTATCGTATCATTACAGTTAACCATGGGGATTTGGAGAATACTTATATATAATATATGGAGTATATTAATGCAGTCACAATGATAATTGCATGTGCCATAGGGAAGGTAGTTTTGCAGACGGTGCATATGGGTTGATTAACAAAATCATTGTAAGAGCATTAAAAGTGGCATTGGTCAGTTAGGCCTACAGTGCATCCATGCTTGTACTCCCTCCTCTCTCTAGGACTAGCTGCTGTTGCTTAGAACTGAGATTTATTTGAACAGCTAGAATTCAGCATTTGCAATTTTGCTTTGATTGTTTGTTTAAGTTACAGGCTAAATTTAAATCATCTCACCACTGAACCTCATAAAAAAAAAACCCTGTTGTAGGTTCACACCATTTTCAAGTACCAAATAAGTGCCAAATATTTCCAGACGATTGCGCCATGCAAATAGCTGGAACATCGCAGCCTTGACTTGAAATTCTCATTTAAAATAGGGTTAGGGAAAATGGATGTTGATGGTCCCCGGGGCAATGATGAGCGAAGCTAATATGAGCACATACATCTCACTGATATCCACAAGTTGAAGCGACACGCCAGTGACTGAGGTGATCGTAACGACCTTGCTCATCTCGGAAGCAATCAGAGATGCCTTCTTCTTCCTTCCTTCTACCACCCATGGCCGTATTAAAAATAAACCCGAAACGGGTGGAGAGAGCTGAAGGGTGGAATGGGAACCCACCGGCCATCCATCCAACAGGAATTAGGAAAAGCAAACAGGGGGGACTTGGCTCCCTCATCACTGTCCCCCGGTCAGTCTAACAGACGCCTAATGCATTCTAATGCTGCGTTCCAGGAATCATCCGAGTGCCGTGCCGACCCTGCTCTGCCACGATAACTGGCTGACTGATTAGGATGGGAACGCATTGGGTTAGCATACCCCTCATCTCCATGTGTGTCCTTGACGTGGATGCTCCAATCCCAGCCTAATGAAGGATTTGTCCTCTCCTGTCCCATTGACATTGGAAGGGCCATTCCAATGTTGGTGTGATAACTGTATCGTCACCGCCTCCCCACCCCTTATTCAGATGGATATGGGCACGGACATTAGTCTATACAAAATCGGTTTATGATGCTGTGCTTGGATCGTAGATAATTGGAGTGACCTTCGTGGAGCGCGGCTCTCTGGCTGATACTGACTTTCTGCTTTCAATATTTGGGAAAAAAAGTTTGTGAGAGCGTGTTCACCTCTTCATGCCTTTGGTCCAGAAAAAAGTTTTAATGGCGAAGGGCTGAATCTTCTAATTGATTCACAGATTGATTCCTAATGTATTCCTAATTGATTCACCGTGTCTGTACACAACAGCAGGCCTGCCGAAGTGGGATAATAATAATACAAATGTTTTAATTTAGTTTAATTAGTTTTAATGGGGTGGTGCAGACGATATTGGATTGTAGCTCAATAATGGATCTTTTTACCAACCTATTAATTAACATTATTCTCTATTTGGTGTCTTTCTTGGTGATCTTTAGAAACCCCCACAATAAAACTAAATTGGTGAAGCTGTGTCTGTTCACCGTGGTTCCACCGTGCTTTGGAATATCCTAGGATGTTTTCCTAGGAAATATACTTCTCTTCTACATATACTTCTCTTCATACTTGATTATGTTGTGGCCGTTTTGTTGTCTTTTATTGTAAAGCACACAGAGGGACATTGCAGTTCTCTTTCTTTCTTTTTTTCAGTCACCTGACAAGAAGGGGCTTCGGTTTCTGTCGTCGCTTGTGAATTTGTTGTTTATGAAATATGGTATACAAATGGTATAGCCTATATGTTAAGGGTCAAGGAAGCCTATAGCTCGTTTTGTTTTGTTTTCATTTCAGCATCACCCTGGGTATGTTGTGCTTTCAGGAAAAGGCTAAACCGAAAAAGGATGACGAGGGAGCGACAGAAATAAAAACACAGAATAAAAGTTTGTGCAAATCCCATCTCCTCTGTGCTCAGAGCGAGCAGTGATTGATTGGTTCTGTCTGTATGTGCTGTTTGCTGTGGATGTGAGCGCTCCAAGCTGTGATTCCTCTCCATCATTCCTCCTATGGCAAACCATCGTGATACCAGAGTAGGCGTCGTCGTCGTGGTTGGGCGGAGTGTGTGTGCCTGTGTGTGTGTGTGAGTGTGTTTGTGCAGGCTTGTCTAGTGTGTGTGTGTGTGTGTGTATTCATATTTAGAGCTTCATGATTTCTATGTGAACGCTTGATAAACTTCTCTGATTCTAGGCGGTGTTGTTTTAGTGGTCCCTGTGAAGTATTGTATAATGTATGTATGGTATACATTATACAATGTAATACAACAATACAACAATACAATGTATGGTAATTATGGACACTTTTCCACCCTTAAAAAAATAATAAAAAAAGTACAATTGTAAACTTAAACTTTAAAACCTACACATCGTTTGTGTTGGATTGAGGGTTATATTAAAGTACTTCCCTAGTTTCACTGTATCTTAATGAAATCAGATTTGCAGATTGCCAGTAGCCTATCTCAGAGGGGACTGCTTTATTATACAGCATTAGAATCAGCCTCAGTTTAAAGCTCATGTTATCCAGAGGTTCACAAGCCACTGCATTGGCAACACTCTTATTTAAAGATGGCCAACATAAGCATGCTTGTGTCTGTGCATGCATGTGTGGGCTGGTGTGCTCCACATGCACATGTATGTTGCACATGTCAATTGTTTTTCCCAGCCGTATGAAAGGCGTCTGGGCTGGTGTTTGAGGAAAAGTATACCCCACTTAGCACTGTATTTATATTAAATATTAAATCCAATTTAAATACAAAATTACCATATTAAATATTAACCAGTCTGTGAATATTTAATGCGAGCCCTTTACCACTGGTCTGGTCTTCATTGCCATGCAGCACTGGATTTGAATGGCCGTTTTCCCTGAAGACCGTGGACATGCTCTCAGTTCTATTACACAAACATTCAGCAGGGGGAGCTATTGCACTGTTCTGTCTGTGCAGGCGGGAGAAACCAATATAAAGGGACAGAGAGAGACAGAGAGAGAGAGAGATGCCTGTGTGTATGCTTCTCCTCCTCGAGTTTGTGTGTGAGCGAGAGAAAGAGTGAGTGCGTACATGCAATGTTTTGATGAAACAAATAATGGATGCATTTTAATATTTTGGTTTATTTTATGAAGTTATATTGTACGCGGTACACTTTTCATTACCTGGTGAAAAGAACTTACAAAAGTGGCAAGAATGGTTAACCGGAAGCCCTCAATCCAACACACACACACACACACACACACACACACACACACACACACATAAAATCACTATTTCCATTTCTTAACCAAACGAAGGACACAAAATGATCTAGCATATTCCTAACCACTGGAGCCACTGTGACTCCCGGGCTTCCAGTGCCAGGAGCTCGTGTTAGTGCACCTCAGCCTGCAGCCTGCCACTGCACTAAACCCCAATGGCTCCTTTAACGACCAACCACCCCTTTGTTTGTCTTACCATGAAATGGTTGCCGATTCAGTGGAATAGTGCGTTCGAATATGAACTGCGCTGCATCGTCATTGCTTCATCTCAGCACACGCGTGTGCATGGTTAATGTCGTGGAAATTGCGGTGATTTTTTTTGCATTTCACAACGGACACATGGGAGTGGGTGTTGAAATCTACAAATCTTTAGAAAGGCATTTGTACTCGCTTTTATTCTACATTCTTCCATCTGTGAATCGACACATCAATAGCCATCATGGTCAAATATCATTTAGCACATGTGACTTTATTGATTCCATTTTAATGACAATGCTAAGCTGGCTCATCCAATTAATATTTATATTGAGATTTGGTATCTGGTATTGTATGTGCGTAACCCTAATGCAGACAAATCCTGGGGACTTGGATGCTAATCGTTATGACATTATAATATTATGGCGACACATTGGAGAATGAGAGAGAGAGACATAGGAACAGAGAGAGAGACGTGAGTTAAAGACATTTTACTTTACAAAGGGTGGATGAGGAGGAGGGTTCGGGGGGGGGGGGGGTTAGAGATGCACGGGCACGTGGCTCTTCAGAGGCGAGTAAGGGAAGCACATTAATCATTGGGAGACATCTGCTCATTCCACCGTTTTAGGATTCTGTCAAAGAGCTGGAATTCACCCTGCCCCACTGCTGCACACACACGCACGCATGCACGCACACACAGACACACACACAGAGACACACACAGAGACACACGAAAAAGAGAGACGAATCGATCCTCTATTAAGCATGAACAGGCAGAGTGAACCATCAGAGGAAGACAAAGCCCATCCAAGCTAAATGTATCTGATTTCAAGCTCATTTAAGAACAAAAAAAAAGTGACAGGGTGTGCATATTATCTTAAGCGTATTATCATTAGGCTGTTGATTATTATTATCAAGTATTGTATTGTGAGTGCTTATCAAACATAAACCTTTGCCACTGCACACTGTCTACACACACATGGGCACACATACAGGTGTATTATTTTGCTGTTTGCGGTCGATGTGTCAACATTTAGTGAACCTCAACCTCCCTTATGGGGTGGGATGGGAGGTCCGCCTCTGTCTGATCGCTGAGCAGCAGATAGAGTCCGAGTTCTCCCCGTCCAACTGGTGTCTCCAGAATATCAGCGGAAGATGAAGCGGTGCTTTTCATTCGGGTTCTGAGGAGAGGACTGGCTCTTTGTCGTGTGTCTGTGAAAAGAGCAAGCTCTCTCTTGGCACGCCCCTCTCTCTTAACGACGGTCGGGTCTTTTCAATCTGCTCTGGCAGTTAATTCCAGCCTACGGTCCCGTTTGTTTTAGTATAAACATGCAGTTATTGAACTCTTTTATAAAAAATAATTCCCCTGGGATTGTGGTATTTATCTTCATATTCATATACTCAACCGCTTGGGCGACGGCAGCACTGTATAAGGCACGAGAGATGCTATATCGTACACCGTACAGCCATTCATTATTTTTTAAATCTTTTATTGTTCTTGTTCATTTTAATATTGCAGAACCCTTTTTTCTCCTGGAGAAAGCAGCAGGAAGAAGAGTAATTTCCACTTGAATAACCTCCTCATTACTCTGCTCTTCATCTCCCCGTGAAACCCTTTTCGCTTGTCCTTTGCATGTTGGAAAATACAGATTAAAGAGTTTAGTTTTTTCCTTTGGTAGACCTACTGTAGCACACACTGTGCTGTTGTAATGAATTGCTCATAAACCCAAATGGATGAGGTTGAGTCATCATAATACTGTTGAAGGAGATCATTCATCAGTGCTGAATAAGTGTACTGTATTTACATCAGCATTTATTAGGAATATTTACCCAAACAAGGGACACTTCATACCTTAATTAACATGTGTATTCTGCATAAGAAAGATGATGTGATTCGTGATTTGGTGTCTAGTTTAAAGTAGTTACTGGGAAGACTGATGATGAAATAAGGCCAAGTTAATACATGCGAATGAATTGCTGTTTTGTTTACAGCATGAACAGTGTACAGGAGATTTGCATTCAATTACATCATCCTCCACCACTACCACAGCAAACATTACTCTTATTTAGCGGCACACAATGCTAATGCGGTGAACGCGTGTGTAGAGTCAACGCCAGTGTTTCTGTTTATTCAATGACAGATGCCAGTTGCATTCTCTTTGTAAGTGGCATCTGTTGGATCACAGATGAGGAAGTCAAGGAGATTAGGGCCAAGCACACACACATTAGGACTGCTGAGCACGCTTATGTCCAGGCTGAATAAAATACACAAAAAAAGCCCAAGCTCTGGTGAGTGAGATTAACATGCCCTTATTTTTTTGAAAGGTTGAATAGACTACTGATTTTTTTTTCTCCATCATGCTTCTCCAAATGACAAAGTTAACTAATTCATACTTTTTTGTAGTGGGAAAGACTTGACTCTGCATGTTTAATCTGCAGGCCGACAGGCAGTCTGTACAGCGCCTCACAGCTCTCATTTGCCGTTCACTTCCACCACCATCTCCACCACCACCACCACCACACACACACACACATCTCCACCACCCCCACCACACACACACACACATCTCCACCACCCCCTACCACATGTGTGTGACGCACAGCAGTCCTGAACCTCCACTGAGGGCAGCTATGTGGGCACATGAAAAACAAACACACACCTACCCACACACGTGAGCACGCACACACACACACACACACACACACACCCCTACCTACCTACCTATGCACGCACACACACACACACACACACACACACAGATACACACACACACACACACACACACACAAAACAAAAAAAACAAATAGAGAAAAAAAAAAAAAAAAACTAAAAAAAACACACAAAAAGAAATAAACAAGAACACACACACACACACACACACACACAACCACACACACACACACACACACACACACCCCCCCCCCCACACACACACACACACACAAACCACCCCATACACACACACACACACACACACAACCCACCCCATACACACACACACACACACACACACACACACAACCCACACGCACACACACACACACACACACACACACACACACACACCCCTACCTACCTACCTATGCACGCACACACACACACACACACGCACACACACAGGTAAACTAAAGACACACACACACACACCCCTACCTACGCACGCACGCACGCACACGCACGCACACACACACACACACACACACAGGTACACTAAAGAGGAAGAAGGAAGTGGATCACTACAGCTAGCTTTGGGGGGAAAAAAAAGAAACCTTGAAAAAGAATAGTCACC
>OOFB01018401.1:8971-26710 GCA_900323305.1 Trachyrincus murrayi | reverse complement strand
GCCCAAAGGGGGGGGGGGCCCCCCCCCCCCCCCCCCCCCCCCCCCCCCCCTCCCCTCCCCACACATACACACACTCACGCACACACACACACACACACACACACACACACAAGGGAAGTTTAGGGGATGGTGCCTTTGATGTAAGCAATTTATAAGGCTAATTATACAAACAGGATAATAACAATGGAGAACGCCAGCTGCCTGTTTACCCTCCCTCTGTTTACAGCACAGACAGGTCCTTGAGCCATAGAACAAACACACACACACACACACACTTGTCAAAACATCTAATTCTCAGTTGTTCACGCAGAAAAGCCTAATAACAACAACAAACAACAATAAATTGTGCTTGACATCAAAGAAGAAAATGATTATGTATCAAAGATTCTCTCCAAAGTTTTCTGAGAGAGGGAGCAGCCACTTCCTGCCTGAATTACAAGACAATTCTACTGGGTGAGTGCGCCATAGCTGCGGGACAGCGCTAGCATTATTATGTCAACCCCTTGCCTTGGGTGCCATATCTTAGTTATATTTTTGTGCATATTTACTTGTGTATTCATGCGCTTGCCTGTCTGTTATCACCTAAATTGGCTCTTGTGTCATTATTTCCCAGCGTGGGTTGATTGTGCTTTGGAATTTCCACTTTTCCGCTCTTACGAAAAAAAGAAAAAAAAAACTTTCTAGCGCTTTAAGAAAGGAGTCGATTTTTTAAAGGGTCAGAGATAACAAGCTTCCCTTCCTTAGCAGTTGTACAATCGTGGAATACAAAAAGAACCTTAGATGTTCAAAAAAGTCAGGACAACGGTTGTGAATGTTTCATGTGTTCTCTCACCTATTGAACAGCAGAAGAATACGTATCACTGTGCGTCGTCCTTTCATCATGGTGCCCGGCTAATAGGCGCGGCACTCGCCCCATGCATTAGCAGCACATTTTGGAATCACAGCACTCGTCAGGTTCAAATAATGAGCATTTAATTATTGACAGGAGGGATGAATATTTAACAAAGGTACTGGTGTTTCACTTGGTTGGACTCCTGTGGAGTATATGCGTCAGGGAGGACATACAGTCCTCTGTGACCCAGAAACCAACCTCCATCTTCTCAATGAACTACCCATGAACACAACCCTGAGTTTCACAGAGCTCCGACATTTCTGCAGGTACCGTCAAAGCCCCTTGCCGGTAATCCACATACAATTGTTGGCCACTGTATTTCGCGTTGCATTTTAACGTCATTCAATTGAACTACGCAAACTATGGTTTTTGCATCCTTCAAAATATATTCAGCGCAATCGTAGTTTGTAACAAAAGGGTTTTCAGTCAAAAGAAAGTAATGTGGCCATTTAAAGTCGGGGCACTTATGTGAGCCACGAAAACTGGATTGGTTTACTCTGTGTGCCTCTGTTGACCTGCTGATGATCCCGCAAAAGTGAGTATGAAAATGTCGTCTATTGGAACATATTCTGCTTCACACATCTACTAAATTCAATTAAAGAAAGAAAGAAAAATAAATTATTGATAAACTGCATTGGGAAATATGCAAAGAGGAGTGGTGATTTAGTGGTTAAAATAAATAATTAATTACAGTTTTAGTTTAAAATTCAAGTTTAGAATTATAATTCCTACACGCATATAACCAATCAATAAAATAATCAGAATTGGATGTATTGGATGTAGTATGTAAATGTGGCTTTTGATTGAATGCCATATAGAAGTGAATTACAGAAAAATCATTGACTAAGGCCTAGTTTGTATTGATACATTGCATACCCATAGAAAATCGTCAATATATTGCTTAAGATCCACTTCCCCACCATTCTCCCAAATGTTGTGACCCTTCTTGTAGTTTGACCGCTGCCCGTTTTGCCCCTCCATTCACTTGCGTTGAGCAGGCTAAAAACACTTTTTAAGATACAATTTTCCAACTATTCTTTATAGTTTATGCATATATATTATATAGTCAGTGGACTGCATTTGTTTTGTGTTTCCATTGTTAGTTTTCATGAAATTCGAATTTTTGTACGCAAGTAGATATGCCTTTTAACAGCAAGTATTTCATATACCTGCGGCAGTAAGCCGTGTTCCCATTGGTCACACCACCGTAGCTCTCAGCTCTCGTTCTCTAGGCTGAGACAGGGTCATGAATTGTAGCGTTATCCCGGTCTACAGCAAAGCAATTTCCGTTCTCTTACTTCCTATGAGCTGCAGTGTATGCCAGTTACCAGTCACCGGAGCGAGAAGAATAAGAACATGACAAGAAGAACAACAACAAAGACCAGGATTTTTTTTCCGAAGAATTTGACAAAGCAATATCCAAAACATGCAACGGAAACGGATATCCCTCTATCAGAAGTCCCTCCCTCTCTCTCGCCTCTCGACACTAAATCTTGCACATTTGGAGGACCCCATTCCAAGCGTTCTCATCTGAACGCCTGGGAACGAGGTTCTCTTCTGTCTGTCAGTGGTGGCTGGTCAATAGAGGGCGCCGTCCCCCTGACCTAAATAACACTAACCTTTGAATGACTTTATTTAGTCAGTATTTTTTCCTGGTCAAGTCGTAACCTACAATGTATTTTCTGCGACAAATTCAAATGAAAACCTTCTGGATCTGGGTGTAAACTAATACAGAGACCCAGCCGGGCAAGCATTCATACTTCAGCCCAAGGGTGTTAACGTCTTTAGCCAATTAACCGGCATTGACTCTCGTTATAAGTTGTACATGCGCAGTTGGCTCCTCTCAATGCAAGAGGTAGGAGCTTGCTGGGGCGGAATAATCATAGTAACTCATAGACGTAATTATAGGTTGTTTGGTCGGGAAACGTATGTCGTTTGCCATGAAACATAAGACGTCTGTCGTTTTTAGAGGGACCTGACTATCGGTCTATTAGGTCGCGAGTCTGTCAGAAGGCAAAACGTTACTTATTTCAAAACAAGAATAATAAATTATCGTACATTATTTTAGTACATATTTTAATATATTTGGAATGAGAAAATGTGTTTAACTAGAAAGTTATGCAAGAAACTTACTGGTGAAGCCAAGTAAATGCGTATGTTCATGTTTCACACGGACGGTTTTGAGTGCGACACAAGCAGAGAGTGCCGAGGTTGCACATGTAACAGCTGTTTTGAGTGACTAGAGTTCTTAAGATTAAAAAAACGTTATAACAGGGCACCTTTTTGTAGTAGGTGGGAGCTAGGACCCAACTGCCATCAGATGCACAGGAAGTTATAAAAGCTCTTCCTCTCTTTCCTGATTGGCACAAACTCAGACCACAAGACACTGGAAGAGCTGATTGCCATTTTATCCATTGTTTGTGGTCATTGTCATTTTAGCCTTTATATCCTCTGTCATCAGAGCATTTTACTATTTTAGTGTTGTTTTAGTACCATTTGCCAAAAGAGCAATTTAGCTTTTTAACCCAACTTGCCTCAGCGGTGTCTCCTGAGTCCCGCCGCTTTTAACCTTTTACCCCTTCTTCTAGTACCACGGCTAGTGGCAGTCTCCAGGCATGGAGTGGAGTCAGTTTCACAATATGCTAAAATGTTTTGTTTGAAATGTGCTCTAAAACACATTGTCATGTACGCTAACTTAAAATCTACAGGGATCTAGGTTAATTGCTCCGACTCTGCAGCAGCACAGAGAAATCTCATGTTAAATCTAAAAAAGCGAGCCTTGCTTTTTGAGGGTGGGTGGGGTTTGGAGAGCATAGGGGGAGGGAGGGGTGAGGAGCATTCTTACTCTGCATCCTCTTACTCTGCATCCATGGTGAGGAGGAGGAGTGTTTTTTTTCTCCAAATTTAGGCTGGAGCTAGCTTGAAATCGCAAATCTTGCATATTGTACCTTTAATGGTGCTGGTTTTTGGTTAGCGGTGGTGCACTTTGTAAGTTTGGGTGTCTTTATTTGGGCTATTTTACATTCGTTTATTTCCTTTGCAACTGGTATTTAAAAATCATAGACTGTAAAAAAATATGGACATAGCGTCCGTGACATCATCCATTGGTTTACACACAACCGTTATGATGCCTTAGATTTCACGTTACGGGCGGCGCCATTGCTTGATGTTTTTTGCAACCAGCAGCGGAAATTATATTTGGCACATTGAGGGCGGGAATTGAATGGCCACCTCACAGTAGTCTATGGCCAAAACTCATTAATATTCAGTCCTTAATAGCTTTTTAATGAAATAAAACTGTCAAACGGGACCTCTCAAAATAAATAATATGGAGATGAACAAGCCACTGAGCTCCTAACTGATCGAAGAAAAAATGTATTCGCTTTGTATTACAAGAATGAAATCACAATTTTCCCATTGACCTAGAATGGTGACCGGTCTTTTGGATCCAACCACCGCAAGCCACCTATAGGGCATTCGATTAACTACACGTTAGTCGCTTCCGCCAGGGCTTCACAAACACGCGGTGATGGATGCTGCTCAATCCCCAGCTGCACCGTCACCGTAATGTGAGTGTACGGTAATTGGTCACCCGCTTGGCTACATAGCCAGGACGGAAAATAGACTCCACCCATTAAATCGGTTTAAAGGAATAGAAGGAAATTGATAGACTGACAATTACATGAGATTGCAATGAATTTCATGGAACATCATTTTCTGATGCTTAATGCACACCTTAACACCTTAAACAACCCGTAATAACATAATTAGAAGTAAATTACGGATTTCTGTTGTCCATCAGCAGCAATTAACCTATAGATCCCTGTAGCCTTAAAGTTTAGCATCTACATGAGGGAATGTGTTTTAGAGCACATTTCATACAAAATGTTTTTGCATATTGTACCTTTAAATAAAACTGCTCTGTAAATGGCACTTTGATCCATGTTTTACTGTTTATTCAGTAGGTGCATGTTTTTTTTTACCTGAATAGGGTTCCCGCAACCTTGAACCAGAAGGTGGAGTTCTCAGGCTTATTACATTTGGCATTGTTGGCAGGATCACGTGCGGGCAGTTTGTGGGTAGTTTGTGGTTTATGATATATATATATTTTTTTGCTGTAGATAAGGCAATACATTCTGATAAAACAGCAATCAGCTCAAACAGTTTTTGGCAATCAGGAAAGAGAGTGAGCGACAGGAAGAGTCTTTTATAGCTTCCTGTGCATCTGATGGCAGCTGGGTCCTAGCTCCCACCTGCTACATGTTTTAAACAACGTTTATTAAGGTAAAGAAGTTAACATAATAAAACACTCGTATTATGCCCAATTGTCAGGAATCTTGATAGGAATATTCTTTAATGTGTTTTATTTATGCAAATCAGCGCTGATTTGATCAGTGCCTTTATTATCCTACACAAGTAAGTAGGAGTAGGGTGTCATTATTCTTAATGAGATATCTACGAGTCACCTAGCCAACCAATAAGCGGATCTCTTATAATGACCGACCAACCAGCAGCCGCCACTGACTCTGGTTTGAAATAAATATGGTTTGGCAAAGTAGCTCTCCTCTTCATATTCAAAATCAATTCCAGAGCCTGGTTCTGTCATATTAGTGGTGTTAGTCTCTGATTGCAATTTTATGTTATGCCAAGGAGCTGGCTAAACTGTTTACTACAGTGCACCAGAATGCTGCTACGACACTACGGCAGTGTGATCAATGGGAAAACGGCTTACTGGCGCAGGTATGTGAAATACTTCCTGTTAAAAGGGTGATACTTGCATACAAAAATGAGCATTTAATGAAAACTAACAATGGAAACACAAAACAAACGCAGCCTAATACATATGCATATCATAATATTAAGAATAGTTAGAAAAGTTGAAACGTGTTTTTTGCCTGCTCAATGGAAGTGTGGATGGAGGTTCAAAAGGGGCTGGGGTCAAACTACAAGAAGAGACACAACATTTTGGAAAATAACTTTTTGCATATATTTGATGGCGGGGAAGTGGATTTTAAGCAAAATATGCAAAATGGGTTAATTATTGCTTTAACAAGAAATGTAATATAAACAAACGAACAAAAACAAATTACTTTATTGAATACAACAATGAAGTCCGATGTCCCGATGCTTACTGGTTTATGCATCAGCCAATGACGCCATCCATCCATATACTAGACAACGGGTTTCAGATGGCACTTTAGCCATTTAGCTTGGCTTTAAAGCAAGACAGTTAATTCAATACGCTGCCATATCACTAATGATGTGGTGAAGAGGGGCCTTCCGGTGGTCTCTTGCTGTGTGCAAGTGTGTTTAAGCAGAGAGAGAGAGAGAGAGCTTTACAATGAAGCCATGTGTGTAAATCAGAAGCAGGGACATCTCTCCATTCTGCACTTGTCCTCACTATTGCAGAAGGGCTCTTTGTAGTAGAACTATATATCTAGGATTTTAAATCCCGCACTGCAACCGACCTACACAAGCTGACATCTTAATTAAATCTTTAGGATCCCGTAAAAAGCCTTTTATTGGGCCGGAGAAATATGGGCTTGCTCTGCAGCCAGGAAGGTCACAGACCCCCTGCTGTCTGCGGCTGAAGGCCATACATATTGCATCCATATTTAACAGGGACTTTTTAAAATGTATTTTTTGTGATAAACACTGGGCTGCTGTCAACAGACCCCCCCCCAACCCTGAGTCCATCTCCACCCTCTGCCTCTACGATGGTGTGATGGGTAAACCTCACAAGCAAGCCCCCCTGCAATGCTTCTGACAGCTGAGAAATGTCATTACAGGCCATAATGAAGAATGAAATCAGTTATACCATCGCCACATGCCCAAAATGTAATTAGCCCCACTGAAGGTCAGCTTAAACGGTTTTCCCATGATGTTTTCCTATGATTGTACATTTACTTCCACTTTGATTTGCCATGAGGGATATTGCACAACAAAAGACAAATTGTCTCTGGAAAGAAAAAAGCAAGGTAAGAAAAGGCCATGCAATGAAGTAATGTGTGTAACTTATGAATGGCTGTCAACGTGCGGTGACTTTACAAAGGCAACTGATAACACATTGAGATTTAAATGAGGTGTGGAGAAAAAGCTGGTTTTTTTTTTTCATGATCCAGTGCCATACCTTCACACAATGTACAATTAGAGCTCTAGTCTGAAGTTAGACACAGCGCAAGTGTTGAATCCATTTGCAGATCATTTAGTCTTTTCACATGCATTCAGCCTTTGATAACACAGCGGGAATCAAAGCTTGATGAAGATCAAGAATAAATAAATAAATAAATGAAGCAGCGGAGGAAAAGAGAGTCATGCAAATGACTTTTGTTATTGCTCTGTGATTTTTTTTCAAATTTGAATTATAAGTGATCATTCTGCCTTTTAGTTACAGCTGTCAGCCCTCATTAACGTGCGGTATAAATTGCGTCAAAGTGCATAAGGCTGTGTGTGATTAATTTATACAGCTCTTTACGTTTAAGCTGTGCAGGTGGCGGGGATCCTAATGACTTGGTCTGGGCGGTATACCGCCGCTAGTCTCTTCTTTAGCACCTCAGACGGCATGGTTCAGCTCTGGCATGTGTCTGTCATACAAGCGCCACTTCTCTGGGAGCTAAAGACGCGTGGCGCACATTACACGCTTATATTCGTAGTTTGATGCGGTGTCCGACATCATTCAGAAAATACCCCGTCTTTTCCATAATGACAATCGGCCATGCTCTGATTAGAGTCAATAAGTGGTTTTAACCTCGTGTCATTCTGCATCAACATATGTTGATGCAAAATGACACGAGGTTAAAACGGTGAGTTATCTTTTTTTTAATTTTATTAAAAGGATGTTAAAAGCTGGATTTCTTTTTCTATTGTGGTTCTATTTCTATTATGTTTTTTTATGTTGTCTTTCGTAGTTTTATAGATTTGATAGATTTGATCGGGTGCAATGTTTATATCTTCATTTTCTTCAGATCAATCAAGCTTGCAGTCTACAATGTAAGAGTGAATACTGGATAAAGGTTGCTTAAACAAAACACAATTGTATGACTCATGCTTGTCTGTCTGTTAATATGTTGAACTAATATTCCCTCATATTCATTTAATGGATTCACAGAAAATACCAAAATAAGTGATGTTTACCAAATTACACTATCTTCAACTAGATTTTTTTGTTTCACACGTTTCTCCCAATTATTTGATGCATAAGTAGATAAACACACACACACACACACACACACACACACACACACACACATATATATATATATATACATATACATATATATATATATATATATATATATATATAGAACACCCCATTTTAACATATTTAAAGACAAAATGTGGAAATGTACCCTCTCAAGCTAAGAGAGCAAAACGTTTTGGCTAACATCAACATTAAACGATTTATGGAGTACATAATACTAAAACAAAATCAATAAGCAAGACTACTTAGAGTCCTATAGGCACCCCAGCGCCATATCACTTCTCACCGCCATATCCCTGAGTGGGCCTGTTAAAACTGCGTCATTTTCAACACAAGAAAGAGCAGAGAAAGTACTTTGAAGCCCTTAGAAATTTGCAATGAAAACTGGGATTGGTGAGATTGGTGGATATTCAGGAGGAGGACACAAACCATTAATTTCCCAGTGAATGTATTAGTATATATACACATATATATATATATATATATATATATTAGGGAGTCTAACTCAAAGGTTTAGCTGTGTGTTTTTGTAATTTCGGCTTTAATAAATATCTTTGAGATGCGCTTTGATATTCTCAGATTGTGTGTGTGGTGGGCTACGCATGGAGACAGAAGCCACAGCCTGCTGGCTCTAATGAGATGGCCAGCTAATTATCACAGGGAGCTCGGCACAGAACTTCAGAAGACCCCACAAAAACCAGCCGTTTTAAACAATGCTGCTGCTGAACATATAACACAAATACATGTATATCAAATGTATATCAAAAGTGTTAACAGTGACCAAATGAAAACAAAATAAAATGACACCCTTTTGTTATCTCAACAATATATAATATACATATAGATATTTATATGACACAAAATATGTCTTTATACACACACACACACACACACATAATTGACGTGCAACATTATTAATGGATTCTTTCCCAAGGAAATGTAAACTAATGTTTGTCTCATTATTTGCATGGTTCCTTTGTCTTATTGTCACTTCTTGATCATCTCACTTTCTCTGGGACGTATTCTGGGCCTGGTGTGGGATGTTGTCTCCATTCAGACTGGATCAGGACCATATACAGAGCATGCCATTGAAACAAATTCATGCATGCGTTAAAATTGCAATTGTCAAATTGTACTGTAGGATGTAAATTTGAAGTAAAAACGAGCAGCCTTTTTATAGTGTGTATTGTTTTTTCATGTGTGTGTGTGTAAATGTTTTCAAAAAGAAAGAGAATATATGCTGCCCAATGCAAAGTTATAAAACACAAAGAAAGTGACTGAAAATGAGCAGGTTATTGATTGACTCAATTTTCGCAATGGCTCCCCAGTAAATCATTATGTTGAATTAATCTCATTAAGAATCCTAAGGTATGATTCAGTGTGCCAGTGAAATACAGTCCATTGGGGCTGAGGCTTTTTCAAAATGCTTGTAGTCAAGATAAAACATAAGCTACAATTCCTGGAGATGAAGTATAGACATTTTATCCCATTGCATAAATTAACAGATTTACATCACTAGAGAAAATGAATTGGAAAAAATGAAAAGCTTTGAGTTGAGAAACCTGTCACAGAAGAGTGGATGAAAAAAGAGAAGCTGGTGTATAGAAAGTGAAGATAGATCGATTCTCTGATAATGTTGTCACAGTTATGCACCATGTAAAGAGCCAAGGTCTTAGTAGCATCTGGTGTTAGACAATAATACTGTTGGATTTTGAAATGTAAAAAAATATGTATAAATACAGATAGTTTTAGAAATGCTTCGAGAGAAGAGGATTTCCATGGACAAACGTATATAACCAACAAACGATATATATACTATATATATGTATAAAAAAACACCTCTAATTAATATAAATGTTTTCTTGGTGACAAGGGACATAGCCTCCATCTGGGACCAGTATTTTAAATTTTTGTGTCATCTGAGAACAGGAAATAAAAACAAACGTAAAACCCGTCCCTCAGACACACGACCACAATGTAGGACATGGATGTCGATTCTTCCACTCTACTTGGGTCTGTTTTCTGCAACCCCTGGAGGACTGCTGTAGCACAGTGCAGCCACAGAAAGTGTGTCCTCTTCCTCCGCCTCCTCTTCTGCCTCACTTGACCTGCTGCCTCATCAATCGACCATGGGGTGCTTGCCCGCTCGCGACCTCTAATGGGTCTCTTCTCCTGACAACAGGCCGAGACATGAGAACCGGCCGCGGTGCTAGTGCTGGCAGCCATTAGCCTTCATGACGATGGCGGGGCAATTGGGGGGGACGGGGGGGGCAGTGTTCTGCTGTAACCGATGTGTCGTGTGCCGAACCTCCTCCCCTGGGTCGGACACAGCAGAGATGTAGCCACTCTGACAAGCCGCTCGCCACTCACTGCTTCCTCCTGTGTTTTGAGTCTATTATCATGAGGCCCTGTAAATGTGGTGGTGCATTCTGGGGGGGGGGGGGAGTGGTGGGACATGAAAGAATGATCAGGCAAAGCTTTCAGACACAAGTCATTGGGCGCAGGCGAGGCTCTTTGTTGAACAAAATGGGGAAGGCAGTGACAAGAGGTGCACCTGTTGGAAGTCCTTATGGGGGACACAAGCACTCACTCTGCATTATGTGCCAGATTATTTATACGGGCTGTCGACTAATAATGGACTGGTCTCTCACTGGAGCACTTTCTGCCATCTTGACAACGTCAGGCCAAGAGGGACCCTTGGTTCCTGGTTCCATGGTGCCCACACACCAAGCGTGTTGTCTCATGAAGTCATTCTCTACTTACGCTCATGCCATGCACCAGCTGCTTAGATCCCCCTCGCCCACAATCCTGCCCTTCTCTGAGTTATGTCTCCGTTTTGTTTTGATTCTTTGTAGGCATTAGCAAAAAATTTAACACTTTTTGTCTGGGAATTCCAGGAGGATACCGAGGAACTACGAATTATGTAGTATTAAACGTGTTGATCTGTATTAATATCCTGGTAATGCATGATGTTTTTGTCTGGATGAATGAACAACGTGTCTAGGCCAAGCACATCCTCCTCTGGAGCTGCTGTGTAGTGATTGTGATTGGCCTGAAAGGGTTAAGCATTGTTCATTCATCTGGTGATAGGGACATTTTTTATGCAAGAGCAACCTCTGATTAGGGGGTGAGTTTTAATGACAACTAATTAGCCAGCCTCTTTAGCCCCGGTGTAATGATCAAACGAGCTGTCATCGGGCTGCTGATACAATGATCCTCTCACTCCTGATATGATATTTTATTCCTCTGCAATTACGTAGCCCCCACCACACCACATGTGTTTATTGCCTCAAGCACACATGTCAAATTAAAGAGCAGCTTATGCACCTGATATTTAATTATTGCCTGCTGCACCGCCCGTGTACAATGGGAAAATGTCAAAGCCAGCAATCTACAGGACTTGAAGTAGCAATCGGCAGGCCGCGATCACTGAGCAGCACTCATGCACATATGCAGAAACACTGCGTTACGAATTTGAATATTGAGTGAATGGAAACATTATCCGGCTTGTCTCTGCTCAGTTGGCTTCTTTATCTGTTTGTCACAGTGCAGGCCGATTTGTTGGCTGAGGGAAGACCTTGTAAAGATTACTAACTTGAAAAGGAGATCGGTGTGTCAAACGTGTGTCTCTCACTGTATTTAATATAGTATAATGAGAAAATACATTATTTTTAATAATGGCATATTCCTAAAAAAATTATCATTTACAGTATACTTGTATAGAGTATACAGCCTACTTGTATATATTTACATTAAATTCATCATTAGACTTACATTTTGTTTTAAGTTTGTTCAACATAGTACAGTATGTAGAGTTCATTGAGAGCTGTACTATCAACAATAAGAGAATAGAAAAAGGCTGTGGAATATACCAACTTTGCGGGGTTCATCTACATTGAAGTATGAAATGAGCTCATTTGTTTTTAATGTGTTGGAAGGGCCACCTATCGTCACCGTCATTTGTTGGCAAACTCAATTATTGTATATTCTTGAAACAGAATTTTAAAGTGTCTCTCTCTCTCTCTGTCTTTGTTTTACGCCGTTGTTTGACACATTTATCGCCAAGGAAAATGTGATTTTGATTATGCTTCCACCGCTAACCCAGTGTTTACCCCATTTTATAAGGATTGAGTTAACTCCTTTTAATTGCCTTATTCTTCCCAGTTACTTAAGAACGATGCTGTGGTCCTGATCAAATTGTTTAATTCTTTCCGTTTCCTTCCTCTGACGAGCCAACTGCCGGCTCTATTGATGTTAGCATGAGTTGGTTTCCTAATGACACTCTTCACAGAAACAGATTGTGATCTTGGCAGTGTGTCTTGTCATGTTTTCCTATTCATTTTTATCTCACTTTGTGTGCGTCTTCCACTGTCTTGTGTGGCTCATTATCAAAATCACTGAATGACCCAGTTGCACCATTAGAAAAAAATGCACATGTTTATGGGCCACAGAATAAATCTTCAGTGCATGCAGAGACTTCTATTGTGGTAAGTGTGATTTTTCTCTATTTAATCATTCATCATTAAATTATCTCCCTGTTTTGCCAGAAAACACTTCATCATTCGATGAGTGATACTGGGTTGTTCGATGGCAAAAATGTAGAATTGCCATTTCTTTAGCAATAACTTTACCTGATATACTTATCTGATAGTTAGACAGTAAAGACTAAGTGTCTTTTCTTTACGACGCTCTATACATATTGTTTATTATTATATTAATTCCTCCTTCGCCTAGTGAATTAGCAAGGTGACATTGTTACAACGATGGACTAAAAAGCCCCCTTAATGTGTTCATGTCACAGGTGGCAAATCAAAGGAAATAAGGTTCAACCATGACCACAGTTTGTGATTCACCGCACAACACACGCGATGCTCTCTAGTCTCCAACCATCTGTTTGCCACCACTGAAGGAGAATATGAAGGAGTGAGGATAGCAGACAGGCCCCAAATAGCATTCATGTAGAAATGAAATAATTTCCCCAACACCTCCTGCATTCAGCCCTTCTGGAACAGGTAGCTGTTGGCTTCTATGACAGTTGCCATTCTGCGGCTGCACCATAATGACATATACATCGAGGGGCCTGAGTGGCTGTATGACAGAGCAGCACCACCCTAGTAGTAAGAGACATCACTGTAACAACACAGAATGAGACGTGGCCGTCCCTTACAGACACAGCCTCCCCTTGGCTGCTCTCCTGCTCCACACCCCTGGTGGACAGCCTTAAACCGCCACCTACAACCGGCTCTATGCTCCATGTGACAAACGTTGATCGATGGCTTATGTTTAAAGAGATAATTGATTGTTTAGGGGAAGAAAGGCCACACATGATGCTTTCTTTTGCCAATTATGTCCGTCTTCATTAACTGCTCTTGGCAACACATTTGTCACTGCAGGCAAGTCATTGAATGCCCCCATTTCCAAAAGAGTTTTTTTTAAATGTAAATATGAAAGTATATATGTATATAAACTATTATTACTAGTGCTCTCTAGTTGTATATCAACAGTCGCAAAACATTGCATTTGCGCCGTTATGTTTACGTTTCTATAAAAAAAATAAAAACATAAGAGTTTAATAATTTAGTTTTCAAACACGGCCATTTCTAAGATACTTATCATCTCTCATTGCACAAAAAAAAGTTGTCAAGTTGATTCATTTCCCGACGTTTGTTGATGCACATCTAAAACATAGATAGGGTTTTGTGAAGCATTCAGCAATATCCAGGAACAGCATTTTATTTCCCTCTAAGGAATGGCTTGCCAGTCACCCGCATATTCAATCACTGAGCTTTCTTAATTGTAAATGTTCAGATGCGGTTGTTTTGCTCTGGCTGGTAGCTTTGCAGAGTGTGTGGAATGTTTTTTTTTCTGTTTCAGCACAGATGAATTCAACCATTATTCATCCATAGCCCAGAACCAACCGATGGGTTTGGAAAATGAACCCTGTTCTCTTTTTCTCAAGTGAGTTTTTTTAGTCTGGGGCAAACACACAGGCGTGCTACACACACACATATGCCTGCTCATGACCATGTGCAAGGACATGAACACGCGCACACACACACACACACTGCACCGGCGGGACACACACACACACACACACACACACACACACACACACACACACAACCCAAAGAAACATCTAAGAAAACTTCAACATTAGGAGGCATTTCTGAGTTTATGGCTCCACCATCTGGTTATTTGTGGTAAGGGAAATTGCACGTTCTGCATTCATATTTGAAGTAAATATATCATATTTCCTTCAAAATGGATATTTACTAATAACAAACAGATGAAACACTAAATTAAATGTTGATGAATGTGGCCACTTTTGAGTTGTATTTATTTTTTGACTAACAGCTGTTGGTAAATAATACCATACAATACTCATTGACTGACTATCTGGGGAAAATATGTACTTTTTCCACATGCAAATTCAATTTGTTCATTCAACATGCGGCAAAGAAGAGGGCTTTTTCGAAGACTCGTAATATCCTAAAATAAATGAATTTGGAATTGAGCACTGGAGAGAGGTACTAAGACAATGACTGGTGGTCAGCACTTAAAACACAGAAAACACATGAAACAGTCAACACCTAATTACAGACTAGTGAGTATACCCACTAGTCTGTAAAATGTAATGTAAAATGTAATAACCGTAAATAAAAGTCTAGCGTTTGGTTTGGATGTTTGTATGTCTTCAAAAGACTCCAGTTATTGATCGGTGGAAATGAGATCGGTGAAGACAGCTTTCCAGCCGTCAGGGGGTAGACTCGTAAAGAAGGAAGGGCGTCTCATTTAAAAAGGGCGCATGTTATGGAAGCCTTTATTAACACTCTTCATTTGCTTTTGAAGACAGGCGGGGGGGATGGGATCAGCCCTGCCGTGTTACAGACGTGTGGCGTCTTCAACGCTTATTCTCCTGCCGACAATGTTCTTTGAAAAACTCGAGGTATCTCTGTCGCTTCTCTGTGTGTGTGTGTGTGCATGTGTGTGTGTGTGTGTGTGTTTTATTAAAACCGTGAGAGAATCATATCAATCTATAATATAATAAATATGAATATCAAGAAAATAAAGGGATTGAGAGGTGGAAACCAGGCATGTGTCTTGAGGGAGCTGGTAAAGAAACACAGACAGGTTGATGATGGAAAACAAGATCCATTAGAGGAGCATCGCGGAGGTGTGAAGCAGAGTGTCAGAGTGGAGAGAGACAACATGTTAAACCCGTTTGAGGAAAAACATCCCAGATCCCAGACCAGCTGAGACTGTTCTACTAACATCATTATATATTGATTATATATTTGTTTGTTGGCTATATCTCGGCAACAAATGTTCCGCATGCCAATTATGGTTGACTGGTTGTAATTCAAAGAGCACACACTGATGAGTACAGTACTGATGGCATGAGACTCAATACACAACCTAAGACCTTGAAGCATTGTGCCACATGTGCATATCATGTAGGCCAACAGTCCTGCAGACTCCGGACAGATGAAGTACAGAAAAGTTACAAGTAGAAATGAAAAGTACAAATATGTCATCACCTTTCTGATGTCCCACCCACTGGGTGTCACAAGACTGGGAGCATCTTGTGCCACATGACCATGACAACTAGATCTCCTCTTGTAGCAATAGCCATTAAATATGTTGAACCAACCAAACACAAAGCTCAAATCAGGAAATCTTAAAAACGATCCCTTCATGTGCACCAGGAAAGGCAAACCCTTGCAAGGAAAGCATTTCTATGTCATATTCTATGTATTCTATGTAATGCATGCGGACACTAGACAGTTTTAATTGAGTTAAAAAATTATAAGCAATAAACTGCATGACAGTAGAATAATACTTAAAGGAGGTAAGTCTTTATAGAATATGATTGTGAGATGAGTTGCATGGATTTAAAATGCCTTCTGCTTGTGCTGAAAATCAGAGATTAATCGATATAATGTGTACATTATGTAGTATTGTATACTAATGGACGAAAAATGTACTAATGACTGCAAATTAATAAACGTGTGTGTGTGTGTGTGTGTGTGAGAGAGAGTGTGTGTGTGTGTGTGTGTGTGTGTGTGTGTGTGTGTGTGTGTGCACACATGCACAAAACATACTTTAGAAAGCATGAAATAGGAAATTGACTTAAAAGTGGGTTTATCTTTTCACCTTCCTTCCCCCCCTCTTTCATCCGTTAACGATGGTGTGCAGTGACCAAGTGTTTGCTCAGCTGAAAGTAAGGCTTGTTTGTTTTGAAGAGCGTTCAGGCATTTGCTCGACAAAACATTCTTCCTCTCGCCGCTGCTGTTTCTGCAGCGGAAAGCTGCCAGAGTGGCCTGCTCTCTATTAGAAACAGCCTCGGGAGCTAACCATGCAGAAAGCTCCAGGCTCAAAGGGAACTTGTTCCTCTTTTAAATGGATGAGCATTGAACACTCCCCACCCTGTGATTACTTTCTCCAGACAAAAAAAATGGCTTTAGATGCGCTTATGCAAACTGAATGGCTCCGGTGAAAGCCGTCAACAGCTGGGCTTCTGCCAGCCACAGGATAGGCTAAAAGGCAGAGTTTACCCAAGATTTAATACTCCAAATTATTGAAATCATGGTGGCCATTTGTAATGATATTCAATTACAATACGTTTTTTTCTTGATTAGATGGGAGTTGAAAATTCTAGCTTCCATGTCACAGGAACTTTGATCTATGACTTTATTATTTATGGAAATTGATTGACAGATAATGTAATTAAACTGAAGTACTCTACATTGATGCTGAATAGCTACAGCCCCCCCCACGCACACACACACACACACACACACACACAGCTAGCTAGTTAACAGGGACAGAACCAAGCACCTACACTCGCTCCTATGGTTCTAGTGGTCCATTTGAGCGTGTGCACTAGCTTCACCATCATGTTATACCGATACGCATGCTCCCTGTGACCAGGAGTAATACACATGCTCCCCTGGTTACCAGGAGTTATACACATGCTCCCCTGGTTACCAGGAGTAATACACATGCTCCCGCGGTGACCAGGAGTAATGCACATGCTCCTTGTGACCAGGGGTAATATACATGCTCCCCGGTGACCAGGAGTAATGCACATGTTCCCCTGGTGACCAGGAGTAATGCTCATGCTCCATGGTGACCAGGAGTAATACACATGCTCCCTGTGACCAGGAGTAATACACATGCTCCCCTGGTGACCAGGAGTAATACACATGCTCCCTGTGACCAGGAGTAATACACATGCTCCCCTGTGACCAGGAGTAATACACATGCTCCCCTGGTGACCAGGAGTAATACACATGCTCCCTGTGACCAGGAGTAATACACATGCTCCCTGTGACCAGGAGTAATACACATGCTCCCCTGGTGACCAGGAGTAATACACATGCTCCCTGTGACCAGGAGTAATACACATGCTCCCTGTGACCAGGAGTAATACACATGCTCCCCTGGTGACCAGGAGTAATGCACATGCTCCATGGTGACCAAGAGTAATACACATGCTCCCTGTGACCTGGAGTAATACACATGCTCCCCTGGTGACCAGGAGTAATACACATGCTCCCTGTGACCAGGAGTAATACACATGCTCAGCGCTGTGTATCAGTTGTTATCCAGTTGTACCAGTGATTACGTTCCCAGACCATTTCCT
>OOFB01018391.1:3759-20934 GCA_900323305.1 Trachyrincus murrayi | reverse complement strand
ACATTCCTGTACAACGTAATGAAAGTCTAACACAGAGAGAAGGGAAATCAGCAGAAAGTTGATAATAAATAAACCCAAGCTCCTAAATGTTTCTCCCATGTAGGTAGTGCATTATGACCCCTGTTTCTCCCATGCAGGTAGTGCATTATGACCCCTGTTTCCCCCATGCAGGTAGTGCATTATGACCCCTGTTTCCCCCATGCAGGTAGTGCATTATGACCCCTGCTTCTCCCATGCAGGTAGTGCATTATGACCCCTGTTTCTCCCATGCAGGTAGTGCATTATGACCCCTGTTTCCCCCATGCAGGTAGTGCATTATGACCCCTGCTTCTCTCATGCAGGTAGTGCATTATGACCCCTGTTTCCCCCATGCAGGTAGTGCATTATGACCCCTGCTTCTCTCATGCAGGTAGTGCATTATGACCCCTGTCGCGGAGGAGCAGGACAGTGGAACAGCCTCTTCCGTTTTAAACACTTGGCGACTGGGAACTACCTCGCTGCTGAGGTAAATTGTGTGTGTGTGTGTGTGTGTGTGTGTGTGTGTGTGTGTGTGTGTGTGTGTGTGTGTGTGTGTGTGTGTGTGTGTGTGTGTGTGTGTGTGTGTGTGTGTCAACTGATGGTGAACTTGGATAATTACGATAAAGTCTTGTGTGTTTATCGGCTGAGGAGTGGCTGGTTGTTGAACATAAGACATATAGTTATATACACATTATATATAACTTATAGTTATATATGTTGTATTATATTACCCTTTCATTTACCGGATGATGTTTTATAAAGGTTCCAGTCAGTATAATTGTGGAGCTCTTTTTTTATTGTTATTAATTATATCTGTGAGGGACCATGAAGTCAGGCACAAGAAGTCTCAGGTAGATGGTTCAAAAACAGGGTTTTTATTTACCCAAAAATTATATATACAAATAAAATGAATGGAAAAACCCAAATAGTGGGTAAATGTTTAGAAAAACAAACAAGTCCAAAATAAACAGAGGTCAACATAACTTAACCAGTTTAACTTAACCTAGTTGACATAAAACCTGAGCAACATAAACAAACCTCAAATAAACCAAGTTGAACAGACCTCCCCTCAAGGACACATGAGGGAACCTATATACAGTAGTTTAGACCAAACATGGACACATGAGGGAACCTATATACAGTAGTTTAGACCAAACATGGATACATGAGGGGAGGAAGACACACATTAACGGTATATCCTATAGTAATTGTTATTGTTATAATATTCATTTAATTCTATTAATCATCATATATTTAGTCTTATGTGAATATAGAGTCTTATATTAACTAAAAGACAGCAAACCATTTCCCCGACAAGTAAAATGGAATGAATTCTTCCAGACAATCCAATTAGCTTAGCATCACCTGGTTTCAATCACCCCTGCTGTGGTGCACCTGCAATCAAGATGGCTTCCATCAGCAGTGGCAACTTCTAGAAAATAAACATAACTGTACAAGGCCCAACTAAAAATGCGTACACTCAAAATCAGCAAACCATGTATAATTATGACAAAGATGCAAGTGTGGTAATTATTTGAATTGGTTTGTGTGCAATTTGGATGTTGAATGTATAAAAGATGATGAACCAGTGTATATATATATATATATATATATATATATATATGAGGCTTGAAAGGCAGGCCTCACAATATCCATTTAGTTTAAATAGTGGACCATTTATTTTCTAGTTTATCTCAGTGTAACTCTTCAATAAACTAAGTGTGGTGGCAGTAGGTGGCAGTATTCACATCTTTATAACCACCACCATTCATTATTTATTCTAGAACAACCATTCAAAGATGGGTTTAGATTCTATTCTATATTCTATACTTTGAGAACTGTATTTATAATAAATAAACCTGCTTCACCTCCTGACCTACCATCCAAATTTGCATTACCAAGGCAAGTTTACAATTGATCTATTGCAAAATAAATGAATTGTGTGATGATTTACTGACTTCAGTAAATAAAAAATTAAACCTTTCTAATTGTTTATGTTGGCACATGTAGAGAACAGAGCAAATATAAATATCACATTAATATCACATCTTTTATCTAAAGCATCAACTGCAAAGCACTGCACACTTTAATTCACCATTCCTCTGTTGTCTCTGCAGGTGAACCCCGATTATAAAGATGAAACTGTGGATCCCAAGGGAGAGGTGAGTCACTACAAGGAATGCGTTCCAAACACCATTTCATGAGTCATGGTATTGGACTCTACAAGAGTCGCCAATGTTTTGGGGGAGGTTTGCTGTGCTTTCCACTATTTCTAATAGATGTTAAGAATGGGAGATAGCGGCTCTTCATAGCAGGCCGTGCACATAGCTTACAGTTTGACAGAATATGGTGGAATTCCATCTGACTGGCCTCCGGCGCTTCTCTCCCAGCAGAGTTAACACAGCTGGTGAACATCAGCACTGTTAGTTTGTTTCTGCAGTGTTTTGGGCCAAACTTCAGGCCTCCTTGTTCCGTGGTTATGCAATCCTTGCAGTTCTCTCACACTCCCAGAGCACACATTGTACACACACACAGAGGAATACACACACACACACACACACACACACACACAGAGACAGGAACACGCACACACCGTCTGCCAAACTGGCTGAACCCTGAATCCATATCCAGACTTTTCTCTCAGCGCCTACCTTAGTACCTTCCTCATTTGTATTCTGCCACTGTCAGGCACACACACACACACACACACACACACACACACACACACACACACACACTAAAGCTCCTCTCAGACACTCCCGCATGCTCTTGCATGCACATGCAGAAACTCAGACACACAAGGGTGCCTTACATAACGTCTGGTGGTGGGGGTGCCCTCTGAGGGGGAGACGTGCCGTCTGATTTCTCCTGCTTTCAGCCTGCCGCTACTGAGCTAGGGGCTGAGTCAGGGAGATGGGGGGCGGATGGAGGAGAGGAGGAGGAGGAGGAGGGGGGAGGTTGGAGGAGAGGAGGAGGAGTGGGAGGATGGGAGAGGAGGGGAGGAGAGAATGGGAGAGGAGGAGTGGGGAGGATGGGAGAGGAGGGGAGAGGAGGGGAGGGGAGGGGGGGGGGGGGGGGGAGGGGAGGGGAGGGGGGGGGGGGGGGGGGGGGGGGGGGGGGGGGGGGGGGGGGGGGGGGGGGGGGGGGGGGGGGGGGGGGGGGGGGGGGGGGGGGGGGGGGGGGGGGGGGGGGGGGGGGGGGGGGGGGGGGAGGAGGGGAGAGGAGGGGAGAGGAGGAGTGGGGAGGAGGAGAGAGGAGGAGCGGGGAGGATGGGAGAGGAGGGGAGAGGAGGAGGGGGGAGGAGGGGAGAGGAGGAGTGGGGAGGATGGGAGAGGAGGGGAGGGGGGGAGGGGGGGGGGGGGGGGGGGGGGGGGGGGGGGGGGGGGGGGGGGGGGGAGGGGGGGGGAGGGGGGGGGAGGAGGGGAGGGGGGGGGGGAGCGGGGAGGATGGGAGAGGAGGGGAGAGAGTGAAGAAGGCTGGGGAGAAGAGGGAGTAGGGGAGTTGATTGCAGTGTGTCTGCACAGAGCTGTGGGAGAAACGAAGCCATTAGTATCTGTTTTCTTCCACAACAACACAGTAGCCCACCTATTGCATTGTGTAATGCAGCACATTGTCTAATGCAGTAGGCAGAGAAGTAATGGCTCTCTGGCTACAATACCGTGTATAGTAACTGCTCTTTTTCTGACTCTGATATCTCCCTCTTCCTCTTCATGTATTAAACATTAGGCCCATGATGGCAGTATATATATTTTAGATGTAGTGTGTGTGTGTATTTATCATGCATGTGTAAAAAGCATAATACCTTTTATAAATACTCAACTGTCAATTAATATGGAATTAAAATGTTTTAAGAAGCAGGTGTTTATATTTGCCATTACACAACGTCAAATAATTGTCTGATGCCTCTGCATTTAACATTTTTACGATTACTAACTCCTGCTCTTTGTAATATTTTCACACGTTCCTGTATGCCTTAGAACGAGACGGAGACAGTGTTTTCCAAGAGGAAGCGCCTGGCGGCCGACAAGATCTCCTTCACGCTGGTCTCTGTTCCGCACGGCAACGATATTGCCTCGCTGTTTGAGCTGGACGCCACCACGCTGCAGAGGGCTGACTGTCTGGTCCCCAGGTCAGCCCTCGGCTCTGTGTCTCACCACACACACACAGACACGCACACACACACAGACACACACACACACAGACATACACGGACGGACGGACGGACGGACGGACGGCACCTGCTCTACAGACAGACAGACACACCTCAGCCCCAGCAGCTTAGCAGGGCTGGTGGTTATATATAATGAGTGGTAGCACCGGTGTGAGAAGTTTAATTAGAATAACATGTAGATATTCTTTTCAACATTAAACTTTTTGAAAGGAATATTTGGGTTTGCTGTCAAAAGGACATTGGGTGTATCTAACGAATGAGCGTGGGTCTGTTGTGATATTTTCATGACATTGGCTGTATCTAACGAATGAGCGTGGGTCTGTTGTGATATTTTGACCTTTCTGTGCAGAAATTCCTATGTGAGACTGAGACACCTGTGCACCAACACCTGGGTGACCAGCACAAACCTTCCCATCGACACGGAGGAGGAGCGGCCGGTCATGCTTAAGGTTAATACACACACACACACACACACACACACACGCCCCCGTTTTGTTTTGAACGTAAACATTAGAAGACACAAACTGACGTTGCCATGTCAGTCTTGCTATGTACAAACGGCCACGCCCCCCTTCAAATGTCTCACACGCGCATACACACACACACACACACTTGCACACACCATTTTAAATATACATTGTAATGCATATACATTGATATATATTGCTACATGTCCAACTTTTGTGATTTGACTCTTTTGTGGTGCCGTAGATCGGCACCTGCTCTACAAAAGAGGACAAGGAGGCGTTCGCCATCGTCTCTGTGCCACTGTCCGAGGTCAGAGACCTGGACTTCGCCAACGATGCCAGCAAGGTGCTGGAGTCCACCGTCCGGAAGTTACAGTATGGCAACATCGCTCAAAATGAACGGAGGTACGCTGGCAAACTACTGGCAAAAAACACCACAAAGTGTAAAATATTTGTATATTTTCCCTGGGAAAAAAACACTACATGTATCTTGAATTCAAACATTGAGTCTACGATCGTGATTTCATGCACTTCTTCTTGTGTATTTCAGGTTTGTGACGAAGCTCTTGGAGGACCTGGTGTTCTTCGTCTGTGAAGCACCGAACAACGGCCAAGATGTTTTGTCGGTGGCCATCTCCAGACCTAATCGGGAGCGGCAGAAACTCATGAGGGAGCAAAACATCCTCGCTCAGGTCAGTCACTGTCACGCAAAGACACACACACACACACACATCGCTGTCTTAACCTTCAGTTCATTATCCTGCAACAGCATCCAGTCGGTGTGCCGGTAGTCGTGACTGACTGATTAATGAGTGGAACAAATGTAATGTGATTAGAGCAGGGTTATTAAAGATGAAACTCATTAGGGTGTTATTGGTGATACACTGGCCAGACGGCCGTCGCCATAAGGAATTCAGTTTACCTAGTCTTTATCTCCAATTAGGATGGCTCAAATAAAGTGTGTGTGTGTGTGTGTGTGTGTGTCCTCACGGTGCTCCAGATCTTCGGCATCCTGAAGGCCCCGTTCACAGACCAGGGTGACGGGCCCATGCTGAAGCTGGAGGACCTGGGGGACCAGCGCTATGCTCACTTCAAGTACATGCTGAGACTCTGCTACAGGGTGCTGCGCCACTCACAGCAAGACTACCGCAAGAACCAGGCAAGACCGCCCCCCCCGTCCCTCTCACAGCTCCTACACCCACCAAAACACCCCATATTAAATTTCAGAATATTATATCCCATCAAATCAATCATCAATTCAGATAAGTGTGTTTTGTAGCCCCTACATACTAGAAAAAAAGCAGCTTGGTTTGAGGGCTAACCTGTAGTTTTTTATCCCCATTGCTGCAACCACTTGAGCCCCGCTGATGTTCAGCTGATGTTCAGCAAGGAACACATTTCACATTAGTGGAGTTGCTCCGAGTACAGATGGTCAGTGCTTCACTGGGGGCAGCTGTAGGTGTTCCTTCAGTGTGTGGAACTGTGTGAATGGAAAACAAGACATTGCCAAAATTGTTTACCTCATCGTAAGACCATTCCCTGGGTATAAGTAGATTTTTATCTCCCTACTCCCAACACCATCTTGATGGATTGATGGTTTCTCTCTGTGACCTTGCTTTAACGTGTGTTCTATGATGGTTCATTCAGAAGTGCTCACCATGGTGTCTTCTTGCCCCCCACTCAGGAATACATTGCCAAAAAGTTCTCCATCATGCAGTCCCAGATAGGCTATGAGATCCTGGCCGAAGACACGATCACTGCCTTGCTGCACAACAACCGCAAACTCCTGGAGAAGCACATCACGGCCAAGGAGATCGAGACCTTCGTGAACCTCCTGAGACGCAACAGAGAGCCCAGGTCCGAGAGCTCAAACTCCCTTTTAAAGGAGAACCAAACCCCCTGACCCGCCTTTAAATATCTTTGGTTCTCCTTTAAAATGTTTATATTTCATATGCAAACACGGGATGGAGAATGTGTACATTATTTCACCCTGGCTTGTTTTTCCCCAGGTTCCTGGACTACCTCTCTGACCTGTGCGTGTCCAATAACACTGCCATCCCAGTCACCCAGGAGCTCATCTGTAAATTCATGCTGAACCCCAACAACGCAGACATCCTCATCCAGACCAAGTCAGTCAACACACTCATGGTTCTCGTTTGGGAGTCCTGGTTTTACAAAGACGGCTGCTATCAGTTCCTTATTAAGAGTTGAAATTCTTTGCACTTTGTCCAGATGCTGAAAATGGGCAACGTTGTCATTCTGAATAATTTAATTATTTAACTCTCTTCCTCTTCTTCTTCTTCTTCTTAATCTTCTTCCTGTCCTTCCTCTTCTCCTTCCTGCTCCTCTCCTCCCTGCTCCTTCTCTTCTCCTCCCCTGGTGCTGTAGACTGATCCCCAACACGGAGAACAGTCTGGAGTCCACCCTGCTCTCCGTGGAGGAGGTGGAGGATGAGGAAGTGTGGCTCTACTGGATCGACGGCAACAAGGAGCCTCACGGGAAGTCCATCCGCCACCTGGCGCAGGACTCCAAGGGCCACCACAAGGTGGACATCGACGTCATCACCTACTACCGGTGAGGAGGGTGATGGTTCATATGAGACTAGAAGAGGGTTTACCCTTTACCCTGGAGGAATATATCCTAGTCATAATGTGACAAATGATATAGCCTTCTTTACTTACATTTAATAGCCTTTCAGGAAACTTTGTAAAAATCTTCGATTATATATATTAGGGGTGTCCTCAACTAAGATTTTGCATGGTGGTCTGATTCGTCAGGCCAGACCCATCGTCCACTGATCGTCGAATCATATATCATATCTTTTTTTAATATATGTGTAATATATGTTAAACACTTGAAAATAATCAATTGACTTCAGGGTTTCCCACAGCTGTCTATAGGCGAGGGGCAGCGCCTCCGCTAAATGACCGACCACCTCTACAAACAAATTTGCATGTCTCTCATGCATCTGCTTTCAATTTGACAGAAAATATAGGCTACTATTAGCCTTATATAATATACTATAATATAGGTTAATATAGTATACCGTAATTAATATAATACATCTAATCAAACAGTGGCCGGTCTCTGTGAAGACAGAGCTCTGTTCTGTCTGATTACGCACGGTGTTCACATCCGATCATGACAAAACCCCCATCGATGAAGAGAATGTAGAAGCACTTGACTGATTAAACATTTTAAATACGTGTGAATAATGCGTTTCAGTGTATAGAACAAATGTGGGACCATTCAATTTAGCAGAAAGGCGGAAATGCACTACCGAGTACCGACGGAGAGAATCATTTTCACCAGCGTGAGTGGTATGATATGACAGCTGTTTACGCCAAACTTTAGAAGTAGTTTTTCCTGACATTGTGTAACCTACTAGACTAACAGCCTAGAATGTGCTGCTGTACTTCGAAAAGAAAATGATTGGATAATGCCACTGCCATTACACAAAGTGGTTATCAAACAAACAATAGGGACATTTATTGAAAGCAAAACATAACACAGCACATTGCACACAGAAGAATGAGTCAATCCCCCACCCCCACAAAAAGAAGCTTCTAGAAGGAAAAGCAATGCTGTGGTATCACCCATGTAGCACCCCCATCCTCCCAATGGAATGTCCCAATGGCTCTTACACATGCACAATTTTCCCGACACGACAATTCGACTATTAAAGATGACGTAGACTTTCGAGGTCACCCATAATATATATATATATATATATATATATATATACATATACATACATATACAGAATCTTAGGGCTGGAAATTAAGCTTGCCCACTCGCCTCAGGCATTTCGGGCGAGTGTAATTTCAGGACCGCTCGTCTTGTTTTTTTTTACCGCATTTGTTTGTTTTTAAAAATAATCAATGTGTATGCTATATCCAAATGTGTTTTTTAATATAAACTAAATTTGTTAAAAATGGGAGCAAATAATAAGGAAATACACGATGCACAAACTAAAATTAACAAAACTAAAGATGTTCCATGTCAATTTTGAAATGTTTTTTTTCATCTTAATCTGTCTCAAGAGATTACTCTTGTTTTTAATTATTATTCTGTGTTATCACTTCTTTGTACAGAGTGGTAGGGTTAGGTTGTCGCCATGCCACTTGTGCAGAACAAAAAAAAATGTCACCTCTGGGACCTCACATTTTAAACAGTCTGTGGTACTCAGTAGTTTGCATTGTAGTTGTAATATAATCATCAAATCCAGTACATTTATTAAAGTACGGCTACTCGCAGATTCACTTAACATGAATAGCCTACTAATGTTAAGGAATTGGAACAAATTAACATAAAACACTTTTTTATAAACTACTAGCCCTGTATATAACTCTAAATACTTAGAAACAGGGTAAGGGTAAGTAGTAGTCTTGCAGAGCCAAGGAAACTAGAAACTCGGGCTACTAACATTTCAGCCGGGCTGTTTAAAAATCTTGGTCTACTAGCCCGGCTGGCAAGAATCCTTAAGAACCACCCTGGATTTTTAAGATCCACCATATATATATATGAAAATTCACAAAAAGCTATATATACACGTATATATATATATATAGCTTTTTGTGAATTTTCATTGTACCTAGAGATATCTCCCTTCCACAAACTGAAAGGTGTTCAGTCAGTAAGCATTTGTATTGCCACTGCAGCCAAGAAACCCCACATGACCACTTCCCCCTTCCTAATTCACAGTGTAATGCTAATTAACTTAGCCTCCCCTGCCATGGCTGAATGACCAGTCTATACCAGTCTACACGATGCTCACTCCCCTCTACCTTTGTTCTGATATCATACTTCAAAGTTTCCCTATAAGAACCATGTACACCCATTGTTTCTCTGAAGATGCTTGGTAGATGCTGCCGGTGGGTCTTCCCATGATCACACTCCACTAAACCAAAGAATTCATTTAAATGTCTTTCTTTTTCAAGACATATTCCCAAGGAGTTTTATATATTTCTTGTATAGTTTGCCAACACAACCCCTGCAGACTCTATAATAGTTTGCACCAGCAGCTAGTATAGATCTAGTAGTCAGTTGTTGCTCAAATGTGCACAGCTGCACATTTCACTGGTACCACTAGTGGCCTAGTGTTCCTTCTCACCATTTCTTTCTTTTCCCTGTTTGGTTTTAGGGCATTTGTCCTTGTCATTTTGATGGATTAGGGTTTGGGATGTCATACAATATGGGGCTGTGAGACATTTTAAGACTATGATTGAGCATGTGATTCAGGGCAATACAAATACATCATACATCTGAGTCCTACTAAACGTAACCCCCCACAGGTACCAGTTGAACTTGTTTGCCAAGATGTGTCTGGACCGCCAGTACCTGGCCATCAACCAGGTGTCCAGCCAGCTGCCCGTGGAGCTGATCCTGCGCTGCATGTTTGACGACTGCCTGCCCTTCAACCTGCGTGCCTCCTTCTGCCGCCTGATGCTGCACATGCACGTGGACCGCGACCCCCAGGAGGCGGTGGTGCCCGTGCGCTACGCCCGCCTCTGGACCGAAATCCCTTCTAAGATCACCATCCACGAGTGAGTGTGAGCAGCTCGTGTATAGACCACATGCAAAGACCCCCACTTGACCTTCTCTGTGTACCTCTTCAGCTCCTTTTAAAACACAAACACATTTTAGTGAGTCAACATGCATGACATTCCAACTGCGATAATATTGATGAATGTCAATATTCGTACTCACTGCTGCCATTCGCATTGCATCCCTCCATTTGTTTAGTCCAAACCCGAGATTTACTTCCATAAAATTCAAATATGTTCTATTATCATGTTTAGTCTATTTTTATTGTACCTAATTAAATTTAACAGCACAATGAACTGGGTGTCATTAACCCAACTATAGCTGCCCAAATTAAGGACATTTGCATTGTGCGCCCTTCGCCCAAAACGCATTATGTCTGAATAAAGCAGTGTTTCTAAATGTGGGAGGCAGAGGGGTACTGCAGGGGCGGCCAGGGAGATGGGATGGAAGGGATAATTGAATGTTTTTTAGTGAGGGGAAAAGCTCAATCGCACACTGTATAAAAGTAAAGCACAGGTGGAACGGACAATTAGAAATGTGTTGTTGCACACAAGAGCTGTAAATAAATGACAGCGCATGTGCACAGAAGTGCCAAACTTTATAGTCGGTGTGCATGTACTCTGCGAGCCGGTGTAAACCAAAAATGATGTAATCACGGCCCTCACGCGGTTCATATGGCGATTTGACGCGTGTCGCACACCTCTGAAATGTTGAAGCTCCGTGTCAACAATGTTACGGCAAAACGCCGACTGCAAATGCCATGCCAAATGCGTGGACTGCCCGTGCACTTAACAATCTGTGCATCACAGCAACTGTAAATATAGTTTATAGAAAAAAAATCATGATTTGTCTGACGATTTGCTGTTCTGTAAATATGCAATTTTTTCAATTAATCTCTTTGCTGAGGTAGGGATTCATTCATTTAATTTGAAGGAAGTAATATGTGTGTGTGTGTGTGTGTGTGTGTGTGTGTGTGTGTGTGTGTGTGTGTGTGTGTGTGTGTGTGTGTGTGTGTGTGTGTGTGTGTGTGTGTGTGTGTGTGTGTGTGTGTGTGTGTGTGTGTGTGTGTGTGTTGACGATGATGAATGTGAATTGTGTGGCGACCAGGTATGAATATGATGCCTCCGACTCCCCTCGGGAGGAGATGAAGAGGAAGTTTGCTCCCACCATGGAGTTTGTGGAGGAGTACCTCCGAGATGTGGTCAGCCAACCCTTTCCATTTGGGGACAACGAAAAGAATGAACTGACCCTGGAGGTATTGTCTAAAGGATGCATCATCTGGTATTCTATTGATTCTGACAGGTTTTTTATTATATTTGAACTGCAACATAACTGAAAAGTTATGGAGTGTCTTTTACTCACTCGGAATTGCTTTTCCTCCCAATCTCCAGGTGGTGAATCTGGCTCGGAATTTGGTCTACTTTGGTTTCTACAGCTTCAGTGAACTGCTTCGGCTCACGCGCACCCTGCTGGCCATCTTGGATATTGTCCAGTATCCCCTCACCTACATCAACAAGCTTAACAAAAGCCCAGAGGCTGGTCAGTTCAAACGTTTGCTTAGAGTACTTCTGCTTCACAAGCCCCGCTCACCACTTCACCTCTGTGATCCTGATGCACATGATCAGACAAGCAGACATTTAGCTTGGACTGTGATTACTGCAGCATGTATGAAGAGTGGATGGACCTAATCACATTTGTTTCAGATTGGCCAAATAAGTGCAAGTGTGATGTCACTTTGCCATAGTTTGCATAGTTAGTGACATCACTTTTAGGGCTCCAACGATTAGTTGATTAATCGATTAGTCGATCAACAGAAAATTTATTCAGTAAAATTTTGATAATCGATTAATTATTTGTCATTTATTTGTCAAGTACATATACCAAACATTTGCTGCTTAGTGCTTCAGAAATGTAAATATTTGGTTCATGGATCATCATACTAAAATGAATGATACAATTTTTCTTGGCCGTTTGTCAGAAAAAGCAAGCTAATTGAAGTCATCACTTTGGATTCTGGTAACATCGTTCATTCAAATAATCGTTGCAGCGGTCACCTTTTGAAACGCCAATGAATCGAGGGTTTCGCCGAGTCACAGAAATGTTGAATCATTTCTTAAATGTTGTTTCTTTATTCAGGCAACAATGTCCTGCGCACGATCCACGGCGTGGGCGAGATGATGACCCAGATGGTGATGAGTCGGGGTCTTCCTCACAGCCTGCCTGACAGCCCCCCCTCCCTGCGGCTGGGGAAGGGCCACCTCGTCCCCGACAACGAGGACGTGATGGTTATGGACACCAAGTTGAGGATCATTGAGATCCTGCAAGTAAGTGATGCACTGTAGTTGTTGTTGTTGTTGTTGTTGTTGTTTGGCCACACCCCCTAAGGTAACCTGCTGCCACCCACCACCATGAAGAAGAGAGGAAACATCAATCTACATTATTAAATATGTTTACATTATTTTCGTCTACATTATTACTTCACTTTTTTTTAAATGCCATGATACAAATCATAGTCTTAACATAAACGATATGTTCATTGGTTTGTATTACAGCTCTTTGTTTTTTCAGTGGTACTATTTACACAGAGTGAATTCTTCCACATAATTCAAATTATACAGTGTCCCTTTGTGGCAGGAATTCTTGGTAAACCTCTATTCAACACACTAGTCGATACCAGTTAAATTATTTTAGCTGGTATTTTTTAATTCTTTTAAATTCATTTTTTTTTATCTCTGTGTTCACATTACAGTTCATCCTGAGTGTGCGGCTGGATTACAGGATCACCTACTTGCTGTCAATCTACAAGAAGGAGTTTGGCGAGAAGAACGTATCTGAAAACTCTGTCTCCATGAATGACGTTCCCATCATGTCAGGTACTCTTGGTCGGCCATCTTGTTTCTTTCTGACACTTCTTCTTCTGATGATTTATTGTTTGGTTCCCGGTGCATTACAGGAGGCTTTTGTGGTTATTGTGGGGTTTACTGGACTGTAAAAAACAACATATATTTGTCTGTTGACTTCTTCACAGCCTCTGAGCCTGACATCGATGAGATCGCATCCAAAGCAGAGGCCATGTTTGCAGGGAGGTATGTAAATGATCAATATCAAGTATCAATAAAATACACATCTGGAGTCTATGCATAGCTCCGATACTCTTCCTTTTTTTGTCACCCAACTTAACTTATATTGCGAAATCAAAGCTGCCTTGAGATAATACAATCGTATTTATATTGTGTTAAAGTTTATTGTAAATTTGAAACTGACTTGGTTTTTAAAAACGTGATAGTAAAACAATGTTATATGGCATACAATTCAGTCCTGTGGTATCCATTTATTCATTAATATTTTGGAAATTAGGAAAGTTAGGAAATGAGCTTGCCTAATATTCAGCTTTTTTTCAAGAAAAAAACATTGATATATCGGATCAGTACTCTGTATCAGCTGATACCAAGATGTTCGTACTCTTATCAGCTGAAGATGTTCGTACTCTTATCAGCTGATACGAAGATGTTCGTACTCTGTATCAGTATTGGTAATGAAAAATGAAATGAAAAAAATCATGTCCTAGGTATCATGGTGAGCACACATTCCTCATGCACCCAGATATTAGAGGAGTGACATTGTTACCCTAGACTGTGCTCAAGAGAGATACCTTTTATGACATGCATCGTAAAACCAACCACACTATGAATATTCATAGACTCATGCATTCAGGATCTAGTGAATATTCATAAACTCATGCATTCAGGATCTAGTGAATATTCATAAACTCATGCATTCAGGATCTAGTGAATATTCAGACTCATGCATTCAGGATCTAGTGAATATTCAGACTCATGCATTCAGGATCTAGTGAATATTGAAAATGGCCAAGGTTCAAATCAACTGATCCGTGAATGAGATATCTCATATAAAATACAAAAACAGATATAATAGGTGTGTGTGTGTGTGTGTGTGTGTGTGTGTGTGTGTGTGTGTGTGTGTGTGTGTGTGTGTGTGTGTGTGTGTGTGTGTGTGTAGCTCTGAGCGCAGCACGGTGGAGCTGGACGACGAGGGGGGCCGGACCTTCCTGCGAGTGCTGATCCACCTCATCATGCAGGACTACCCCCCGCTGGTGTCCGGCTCTCTGCAGCTCATCTTCAAACACTTCAGCCAGCGGGCCGAGGTCCTGCAAGCCTTCAAACAGGTCAGAGGCTCAGTTGGTTAGATCTGACACTATCTGGTAATGGTTTTAAATGCACATTGTTTTATTTATTTAAATATGAATATTTTTTTTTTAGGTTCATTTTGTATTTGTATTTTTTTTCAATGGGTAAGTACCATAGGTGCGAGGGACTGTCGCTGTTCATCATTTATTCAATTGAAATGTAGAACAAGTCTGTTAATATAATCTGACTCACAAGGCACCACTTGAACCTGTGGGGTCAACTTTTTGGAGATTAGTGCCCTGTCTAATGGTGTGTGTGTCTCTGAGTGTGTCTCTGAATTTGTCTTTGCGTGTGTCTCTGCTTGTGTCTCTGCGTGTGTCTCTGTGTGTATATCTCTGTGCATGTGTGTCTGCTCCGTGTGTGTGTGTGTGCATGTGTATTTATGTGCGTGATCCCAGGTCCAGCTGCTGGTGTCTGAGCAGGACGTGGAGAACTACAAGCAGATCAAGGTGGACCTGGACCAGCTCAGGCTGACGGTGGAGAAATCTGAGTTGTGGGTGGAGAAGAGTGGAGGCTATAGCGGGGAGGACCTGGCCGGCCGGCAGGCCAAGGACCAGATCAATGAGGTGACCCTGATACCTGGTTGTTTGGTACCCCATCATTTAGCATCACCATGGATTCATTCACATGTTCTTCATGTAGATTGTGTATAGTTTGCCTTACAGGTGGCACAAAAAAACGTCAACCGCTGAGTGCTACCAGTGGTTGGATGGTACACGCACGCATTTTACGCACGATTGGGGTGGATTCCAAAAACATATGCTTCAGTATATACTGTCTAGAATATCAAACTTTTATAAATGGTATTATACTTTTTTAATGAGCAAAGGCACATTGGGTTCACCCCTCTAATGCAGTGATGAGTGTCTAGATGTAGTTGTGTAAACTAAAGTTTGTATTGTTGTTACTGTTTGTCAGGTTCTAAGCCCAGTGCAGGATGGAGACATCAAACCTCACATTGACGGCAATAAAGGAAACAACTATAAAATTGTCAAAGAGGTGAGATCCATCCGTCCATCCAGCTATCTGTCTATTTATCTATCCATTCATTCATTCATTCATCAATTTGTTTGATTGAAAACCTTATTGTGTGTGTGTGTGTGTGTGTGTGTGTGTGTGTGTGTGTGTGTGTGTGTGTGTGTGTGTGTGTGTGTGTGTGTGTGTGTGTGTGTGTGTGTGTGTGTCTGTGTTCAACAGATTCTGCTGCGGCTCAGCAAGCTGTGTTACCCCAGTAAGAAGAGCCGCATCCAGCAGCAGAGGCTGCTGAAGAACATGGGGGCCCATACAGTGGTGCTGGACCTGCTGCAGATCCCCTACGAGACGGTCAGTCACCAGCAGACCAGCAGACATGGGTTCTCAAAGCTTCCAGCACCAAGGCACACACTGTTGGGATGGAGGATGTTCATGATCCATGTTCAGTCATGGATCATGAACATTTCCAGTCTACAGGACTGGAAATTCATAGGGTTCAATTTATAGGCCTTTATCACAGAGGTGTAATGGTAGGGGTGAACACAGGTGTATCTCATGATGTTAATGATGGGCTCTGGCATGCCTACAGACTCATAATTAACTTAATGAGCTACACCTGTGTTCTCCCCTACTGTGACACCTCTGTGATAAAGGCCTATTTATAGTGTATGGAAATTGTAAACTTTGTTTTGTGTCTTAATCTTAATTTGAATGACACAAAAAGACACAAACTCTTGATATTGGAGAAGCAAAGAAATTTTGCGTAAAGAATAAAAACTGATGGAAGATTCTGTTTGTAAAATGTGTGTATGGTTACACTTTCAGAAAACTGTGGAGGCCCTGAAAAGCGTTTTATTTCTGTCATATTTCTCGGCTGTACTTGTCCTTGTCCCCTTGACTGTTTTGTACGGTTCCATCGCTGCACAGAGTGACGAGAAGATGAATGAGATCATGACCCTGGCCCACGCGTTCCTGCAGAACTTCTGTCGAGGGAACACCCAGAACCAAATCCTGCTGCACAAACACCTCAACCTGTTCCTCACACCAGGGGTATGTTCACCCAGTCACCTGACCCTCACCCTAACACCTCAACCTGTTCCTCACACCAGGGGTATGTTCACTGTCACCTCACCCTCACCCAGTCACCTGACCCTGAACCTCACCCGTAACATTACCTTACCTCACCCTCACCCAGTCACCTGAACCTCACCTGGCCTTCATGCATTTCAGCGAGTGTCACGGAATTCAGTAAATTCACCAAAACAACTCTAATAATAATGTATTACTACATTTTCCCTTTCTATTATAGATGCATCTCTTCTTGTCTTCTCTTATTCCTTCTATTCTTTTCATTTATAAATAGTTTCACATCAATGTATGAATATTAAGAGATGCAAAATGTGTCCCTCTAAATGCCCTCTCTCCCGGTGCAGCTGTTGGAGGCCGAGACCATGCGCCACATCTTCATGAACAACTTCCAGCTGTGTAATGACATCAGCGACCGCGTGGTGCACCACTTTGTCCACTGCATTGAGACCCACGGACGCCACGTCCAGTTCCTTAAGTTCCTCCAAACCATTGTGAAAGCTGACGGAAAGTATGTCAAGAAATGCCAAGACAAAGTCATGACCGAGGTGAGACTTCTTCTTTCTTTCTTTTTTAATGGATTCCCTGAACCAATCAGCGAAGAGATTCCCTGATGGGTCAGAAATGAGCCGGGATCGGTCTAAAATCTAAATTGTCTCTGTGATATTCTCACAGCGCATTTCACACACTCATAGCTGACGGATGG
>OOFB01018387.1:0-11473 GCA_900323305.1 Trachyrincus murrayi | reverse complement strand
AATTATTGAAAGTGGCCTATTCCTTGATATAACTTGTTTTTCAGTATTTTTAAGATCAAATAATGCATTTTTATATGATTATGTACTTGAATACATTTATAAGGTTTAATATGTAGTTATGTGCTTGAATTACATTTATCAGGAATAGTATCTGGTTATATACTTGACTATATCTATCAGGGTTACATACTTGGATACCTTTGTCTGGATTAATATCCAACAGAACATTTAAAACATGAGAGTATGTTGTGTTCCCTCCATGTGCTACATGTTCCCTCACCCTGGGCATGGTATATGCCGTGAGAATATGCAGATACACACACATTCAAACACACACACATTTAAACACACACACACACACACACACCAACGGGCTCAAGCATACTAACTGTAAACATGGCATTGCAATGTCATCTGTGTATAATTGTGCCTGGAATTCGTGCCAACCAGCAGCTGCAAAATTACACACGAGGTCTTTCAGGAAGTGTGTGTGTGTGTGTGTGTGTGTATGTGTGTGTCTGGAAAAGTGAGAATGAGAGAGCGACAAAGAGACAAAAGAAGCCTGTTCTCCTTCTGCTCCTTATAGCAGAAAAGACAATTAAGTAGATTCCATCATTACAGCTAATGCCACAAGGCTTATTTCCAGTACTCAGTGTACACACATGCACACACACACACACACACACACACACACACACACAATCCAACAAAAAGACATATACGCCCACGCAGAGACGTGACTTCCTGCCCTCGCAATTAGCAACGCTTACAACTCCATCACTTCCTTGGAAACTTTTAATTGTTCAGCTGTAATTAGTGACTTTAAAACATTGGGCTCATGTAAAAATAGGTTTATGATCGCTTCTTTCCAGCTATAAGTCATCATGTCGGAAAAGAAACCAGTGATTTGACGCCTGAGGAAATGTGCCATGTAAACGTTCAAATCGACACGGCACATGCACACACACACACACACACACACACACACACACACACACACACACACACATATAAGCACAGAATGTTTTTAGAATAGTACAAATAATGTGAATTAATTGGTTGCATTTGTGTTTGACAAAGTCGGTTATTTATTTTGTACAAATTCGTCCGAATACACACAGATAACCTGTCACGATCCTGATGCTTGTCAGTCCTTTGTCTCGTTAGTCTAGTGTTTGTTACCTGTGTTGATTTCCCATTCTGTTCATCTGTGTTACTTATTTGTTCCGTAGTTGTGCCCGTTGGGGCCCCGGTTCTTTTTTGTTTTTGTCCACATTTCTGTCGTTCCTTGTGATTTCTGTATTTCTTTTCGATCATAGTAAACGTTGACGATTTGCCAGGTGTACCTGCTTTTCAGTTTTTATCTCTGCGACTTGGTTCACCCTCTGTTTCAAGCCTGATATAACCAGAGCTCCCAGTTAGGGCCAGATTTGTGTGTGTGTGTGTGTGTGTGTGTTGATCTCTCCTTGTCTTTCTAGGGGTGTCAGAGCTCCACCATCATGTATATCAACATGCATTCACACTGCCATTCAGAAACACCAGTGTCACACCAAGGTCACATTACCCAGAAATTTCCATGTGTACCATTTAAAAAATCTTCTGAGAATTTGTAACAAAAAAATGAATAACTGCTTTTGACAATGCCCTTATCCTAAATCATAAATATAGATTATGTAGAGCATATATCACCACCTCGTCTATGAGAGCCACGTCCCCGTCCTACTGATCACTCGCACCTGTCCCTCGTTAGTTCATTAATCACCATTAAATCCGCTCAGTGTCAGTTCGCCTCAGGCGGTGTTGTTTTCTCCGCCTTCGAGTAGACATTGCGTTTTTGTAATTCTGCCAAACTGTACATAAACCCTACTGTCTGCATGTGTACCCTGCCTACTCATGTTGAAATATCCAATAAATGAATAGTTATAGAGCTGTTATTATGTGGGTTTATTTAGGGGAAGACAGTTGACAGCAAACCGTTACATCACAATACATTTTAATGATGTTGTATATATATATATATATTGAAATCGAGGTCTAGGCGCCTCTACAGGGGCGCGGAATAGAGCTGGTGAACACTATGGCGGTGTGACTCCGATCAGAGAATGATACGTTTTTGAAGTCACAGACAAAAGCCCAAAATCGGAGGCATATCGTAGATTGCTCCTGTGAGCGATGATTGTGTAGTGTGACCTGCTCAGAGAAGCTTGCTGAGGTCGAGGTCCGAGAGATACCTAGCAGGTTAAATATCTGGACCTGTCGGGGGGTCCAAATCCTGTAGTGTGAAAGCTGTTGCGACCGGCAATAACACCAGCGACGACTTACAGCCAGGGTATCAATAATATTGATTGACACTTGAGATCCCCTGAAAGCATCAACAGCTAAATTTTGGGGGGTCTCTGGAAAGTATCCAGTCCAGTATTCAGTATTTTGCACACTGCATACAGCCAATGTGAGCGCAAGACATGGGCGAGCCAACCATTCTCACCTCCATATTGTGTTATTTTTCTTCCTTGTTTTTTCACTGCAAATCAGTGCATAAACTTACTAGCTTCTTGTGAACATCCATTTTTGGAAGCGTCACTTCCAAAAATGTGTGATATGAGCCCCTGTCACAGATCAGTCATGTAGTGTGAAACCCACAACGACTTCAAGGCACCCGATTACAAGACAGACAGACGGGTATGTGCATGTGTGCAGTACAGCGATCTAACAACTTTGAAGTTGTGTAGTGTGTAGGCTCTTTATAGGGATCTTTATTGAAGGAAGAATGTGGTTCTAAGGGAAAATACGATACAACAGATATATTACAAAACAGTAGTAACACACATGAGCATGATCCATATACACACACATTAAACATATGATATTCCCCGTAATTAGGAGCTTATTACATTGCTAGCCTAGCTATGCATACGGGGGGATTAACATAAATAGTCTCCAGGGTATGTTGCAGTAGAGAAACAAAGCATTGACACACAACTTCCCCGCAACGGAAGTAAACGCAGCTCCCCAATAAACAGACCGAGTCACAGCAGGAAACTTTATTCCCCTTAAAGTGCCAGTGACCTAATACCAATAAACTCAATTAAATGTACAATACTAGATGGAGCATGTTATAGTAACAATGATGCAAACAATGATGTTGCCGATAACATTATCGATTGCATTAACAAAGGCTATTAAAAATGCTAATAAAGGGGGGTGATGTGGCACTCATGAGTCTAGCAGGAAATAACAGCAATATTAACAAGGGCTTTCCTACACAGCCGCCCCCCAAAAGTCTACTTAGACATTTGTGTCACAATCTACAGGGGGACCCAAACGCAGAACACAGATGCTGAGTAGTAGTAAAACAATATCATTCATTGTTTTTGAAACACAGGTGGGGGTTAGGCAATCGACGGGTAGTCAGACAGGCAAGAGTTCGGCAACAGGCGAGGTAGTCAGACGTGCAGGGGTTCGACAACAGGCGAGGTAGTCAGACGAGCAGGGGTTCGGCAACAGGCGAGGTAGTCAGACGGGCAGGGGGTCGGCAACAGGCGAGGTAGTCAGACGGGCAGGGGTTCGGCAACAGGCGAGGTAGTCAGACAGGCAAGGGTTCGGCAACAGGCGAGGTAGTGAGACGGGCAGGGGTTCGGCAACAGACGAGGTAGTCAGACGAGTAGGGTTCGGCAACAGGCGTGGTAGTCAGACGAGCAGGGTTCGGCAACAGGCGAGGTAGTCAGACGGGCAGGGGTTCAGCAACAGGCGAGGTAGTCAGACAGGCAAGAGTTCAACAAGCAGGGAGAACAACCAGGGAAACAGGGAAACAGGCAAACGCGGGGATCCTGAGACAAAGGGAAAAAACTACCGCAGTGGTTGAAACAACGATCTGGCGATGAGTGGATGTAGAACCGGAGTAGATATACTGTTGGGTTGATGAGTTGATGGCAAACAGCTGTGTAGACTGGAGTTGTAATTAGGAAGCCGGGGGAGTGTCAGAACGTAAACCACGCCCCCAAAACTCTCACAGACTGAGAACTACGGCCATGCCCTCAGTCTGAGGGCATGGCCGTAGCCATGACAATTTGAACAGAAACAGGAAAGTCTCCTCCACATCAGGGAGACTCGGGAGCTGCACCAGCCAGGAAACAGGGCGCAGATATGTCCTGTCTTTCACCTGTAAAGCCGCGGTGTGGATGCACCCGCCGGCTCCAGGGTATGTTTGAGTGACCTTCCCAACAGAGCCAAAAATGGTCAGCCAGCACTTGAGCACTTTATCTCAGATTTATCTGTATTTAGTTGAAGGACGTTCTGGGACATCCAACAGTGAATGTCAGCTAGGCAGGCCTTAAGGGAAGCTAGACAACTTGAGTTGGAGGGTTTGAGCGTGACATAAAGCTGTGAGTCATCTGCATAACATTGGAATTGGATGTTATGCTTATGGATGACATGACCTAGGGGGACCATATAATTTGAAAATAACAAAGGGCCAAGGATAGACCCTTGCGGAACACCACAAGTGAGATGGGCTGACGAGGAGGAGGCGTTACCAACAACAAAGGAGAGGGTTCTATCTGAGAGGTAGAAGCGCAGCAGTTGGAGAGCGGTGTGGCCAAGACCTACCCAATATTGTAAGCGCTTCAACAGTATGGTGTGGTCCACCGTGTCAAATGCTATGCTTAAATCTAGAAGGCCCAGGATCGAGGAGTCACCAGCATCCGTAGTCATGAGTAAGTCATTAGTGACCTTAATCAGGGCACTCTCAGTACTGTAAAACCTGAGTGGAACTTTTAAAATAAGCTATTGTTACTCAAGTGGACAAGGAGCTGAGAGGAGATCAGTTTTTCCAAAACCTTGGATAAAAATGATTATTTTGAAATGGGTCTGTAATGAATGGGAAGATAGGGATTAAGACCGGGTTTTTTAAATGAGGAGGGAACGAAACCAGAGACTATGGAATTATTTATAATGGAAAGGATGGTACCTCCTTTAGGAAAGATGTGGGAATAGTGTCTAATTGGCAGGACAAGGATTTCATTTGAGATATGTTTTTGGTGAGAGTTGATAGAGTAGTGGGTTCAAACTGACAAAATTAAACTGGAATGTTAGGTAAAATTTAAACATCAAGGGGAGTTGATGTGATCTGGAGCCTAATATTCTCTACTTTGTTCAGGAAGAATCGCAGAAATTCTTCACATTTTTCAGGGTTCTATATGGATAATAGGAGGGGGAAATAACTGAATTAATCACTTTAAATATTAATGTATATGATGTTTATGACCAACTACATTTAGCATTTGTAGAAGCCTGCTGATATTTCACCATGAGATGCTTTAAACAACTGAGGGAAGTATGCAATTTATTCGCCTTCCATTTATGTTCCGCTCTTCTCTTCTTCTACTGTCTCTTGATGGATCGGGTATGTTCATCGAGCCACGGCTGTGCATTATGTTTAGGCATTCTAATTTTGAAGGCTGTAATGGAGTCCAGGATAGACAGGCAGTTATTGTTAAAATTGTTAATCTTGTCATCAATGTTAAGATACTGCTGGGACAAGGATGAGACGAGGCTACAAAGGCATCATGAAAAGCACTAGCAGACTCAGAGTTAAAAACACGGGATCTAATAGGAACATAGGACTTACGGATAGGACGGGGAAGTGGAGCATTAAAAACCACAGCTTTGTGGTCAGACACACAAACATCAATTCATTTCAAGTAAGCTAGACCCAGCGAAAGCACTAAATCAATTGTGTGACCCTTACAGTGACTGGCCCCATTCACAAACAGTGTAAAATCTAACTCAAGAAGACTCATAAAATCAGCAGAGAGACAGTGGGAGGAGCAGCAAACATGAATGTTGAAATCTCCAAGTAAAATAATGTTATCAAAGCGCTGGGTGATGAGAGATAGGAGTTCTGAAAATTCAGCAATAAAACCACAGTTCTGTTTTGGGGGTCTATAAATTAAAACACAAAGTACTGGAACCTTGCTGTTAATTAAAAAACTAAAAAGTAATACAATTTCCAAAAGAGATGGGAGAACATTTATGATCATTCTTAAATAAATTAGGGCGAGTGGTTTCGATGAGAGGAACATTGTCCTCCTGGCTTAGCCAGGTCTCAGTGATCATAAAATGTTATGTGACATGATCAAATTTTGACAGATAAAAGACCTGACATTTAAAAGACACATTTTTACAGAGGAGGTGACAGATGGAGTGTGGAAAGCCAAATGACGATGAATAGTAGGTCTGACTAAGTTATTGTTATTGAGCACGGCTTCCTTCGGAGCATGAAGTGGGGTAGCATTGGCTCGCTGAAGCAGGGGGGTAGCATAGCGCTGGACTCCATCAACCTCTATCCTGATCTCAATGTGTGTCTGTACACAAATTAACAGGTAGCAAGATGTGAAGAAAACTCAGAAGCTGGAGTAAAGTTGACTGTTTACTGTCTGTTTTCTCTCCAATGTTTTTTTGAAACCACAATGATACAGAAGGATAGCACCAATTACACAATGCTATAAATGATATCACATGTCCACAAGTGCAAACTGCATAACTGTAGTGTAATCACATTTAACTGATATGCAAATCATTGTATAAAGCATATAAATAACGTGTGCATAAATTAGTGTTAGAGTACGGTTTTATAGCTTAGCTTAAACCTAGCATAACATAAACAAAATAAACTCTGAAACATCATAACATCTAATGCATGACTTACAAGCGATACTTTCAAAGGCATGAAAAGCTGTAAACGTCAAGGGAGCCGAACCTGAAAAAATAACAAACTTCACTGAACTCACTGAAACAACCCAAAATGGTCAACCTGGCGTCGGATGTGACAGTAGCCTGGTGGATCTGGTACTTCTGTGATGGCGTACACAGTTAGAAAGTCAAAAGAGATGGAGCTGCCCTGGAGCTGTTCAACGTTTTGCTGGACTGTCTGTAGATGGAGAGTCTCTGACTGTCTGCGGAGGTTCAGGCGCTGCACGGCTTGAGGGAGAACGATACTTTGTTCAGAGCCGTCGTCTAGCATGGCGTAGGTCTCCAAGGCTTGGTCCCCATTTCTCAAGAAGACCTTTAACATCACCTGGTGCAGTCGGTTGGGCCGGTCGAGGTAGACCGTTTGGGTCTGCTGGACGGAGTCGTGCAGGATGGTGAGGTGCTGCTCTTTGCATGTCTTGCAGGGGCGCTTCAGTGTACAGGCTTCAGCTGCATGGTTGTGGCCACACTTCCAGCATCGTTTCCCATCTTGGATCCACTTCACAACTTGGCTGGTGGACAACTTCTTGAAGTCATCACAGGTATTCAGGGATTTACTCTTTGTTGTCACAATGGAGACAATACGGCTTGGACAGTCTTGGAGCGAGCAGGCTCTGGAGTGCTAGCGACTTCCCCAGCGTTGGAAGGAGGATGGTCGTTGTCTTCTCTTTATTATGAGTGACACGTTGGTCCTTCTTGGCTGACTTGGGTGCATCACACTGATAGAGTGCTGCAGCTCAGCTTGAGAGGTGCTTAGTTTGTGACTTCATCTGAAGCCAGGCTGCCAGGTCAGGCTTCAGAGTCGCCAAACTTGATGGCAGGCGAGTTGAGGATGGCACCTAGCTGTGACTGGACGAGCTGCCGGGGTTGACCGTACTCGTCTTGCAGAGTTTGCAATGCAGCGGTGTAAGGTCAAAGGTCATGCATCTAGGCTTTAGCCAGGTGGAGAGCACTAGGGGAAGACTGGCAGCATCGGCTGGGGGATGCCCTTAAGATGAGGCAATCAGTATCTCTCAGCCTGGATGCTGGGAATGCCCTAGTGCAATCTGGATGGGATGGCTGGATATGAGCCATGTAGCGTGCAGCGGAACTCATGTGGTATGGTTAAGCTGCGGTAGGGGTGGCCACTCTGTAGGAAGGAGTCTGTACTGCAGTGGGTCCTGCGCCTGATACTGCTGGGTCTGGATACCGGGTGTAGCCACAGAGGTTTAGTGTGACCTCACAGGAAGCTTGGTGTGAGTAGGCACAATAGAAGCAGGGTACAACAATGCAGGGGCTGCAGCAGAGAGAGACATCGCCTGTGCTGGCGGGTGCATCGCTGAAGTGACAACGGCAGTGAGCTGGCAGAGGCTGGATGTTCTGCAGTGCGGTAAGACACTCTAATGAAGGCAAATGCGTTGATCTTCCCTCGTGAGAAGACCCAGGCACAGGAGCCACTGCAAGGTGCTGAAACCCAAGTGGAGGATAGGGCAGCTCAGATACTGCTGGATGCACGGGAGGGGTTGCTGAGTGACAACAGTGGGGTGGGCAGAGGGTCCTCACCGGCTCTTGAAGGAGTGAGGTGACCAGCTTGGCTACCTGAAGTTTGTTCTCCTTCTTCTTCAGTCGACTCTGCCTGTCAAGACGTTTGGCGATAGCTTACCCTGCTTCTTGTGCCTCCTACTGTAGGTGTTGTGCTTCCCGGGCCTGGGTGTCAAGGCTCTGACACTCCAGATAAGCTTTGCAGTCTTCTAGGACCTGGCACTGTAGTTCCTCGAGCTCCAGGCATTGGAAGCTATCCTGAAGGACCGCTTCCTGGACCGATGACAGAGCATGTCGGGGGTGTACACCCACAGATGAACGAAGGGAGCCAACACCAGACCTGGAGGTGGACCTGGGGATTGAGTGAGGACCCACTTCCTTCAGATGGAGCCCTTGCCTCGCTAGCCTGGCGTCCAGATGAGGGCAACTGATGTGGGTGCTCGCTCCTCACAGATGTGGCCCTCGTCTTGCTAGCCTGACGTTTTGATGCGTGGGATGGAGCCTTCATGGGGTCATCTTGTGGTTGAGTTTCATAGCCCACCTCAAAGTCGCTTAGGTGGCGTTGAAGGTGTCACTCTCTGTGGGAACGAACGGATCTCTATGCCATCCTGGTCTGTTGGATCCATAGCGTCTTGGAAGACCTCTATCCGGCTCAAAGGACCAATGAAATAGAGATCTAGGGGCCTCTACAGGTGCATGGAATAGAGCGGGTGAACACCATGGGGGTGTGACTCCAATCAGAGAATCACAGAGGAGGAGCTTAAGTTTAGGGATCTTTATTAAAGGAAGAATGTGGTTCTAAGGGAAACCACAATACAACAGATATATTAATAAACAGTAATAACACACATGAGCAATCACATGATCCACATGCACATTAAACATAACACTGTTGTCTAAAGTTACGATAGTCCCCGTAATTAGGCAATGTTAAACATATCTATCCTAGCTATGCAGACTGACTGGCTATGCGGGGGGCTAAGCTAGGCAATACAAGCACAAGGGCATAAACAGTATAACCATATAACAGTTCAGTTCACTGCTCTAATGGTAACAGAACAATCCGTTTATATATCTAGCCTAGCTAGAACTCAGCTAAACTAACTAGTGAACATAGCTGACAGAATCTCACTAACAGAGAGAAACACCAACAGAAACAGATTTACATAAATAATCTCCAGGGTTAGTTGCAGTAGAGAAACAAAGCATGAACCTAGACATAAATACTCTTACTTTTTTTAAGAGGTCATCAATTGTCATCAATCAGAAAAATACAATTTACATTTTACATCACTTTTATAACTGCAATCTGGTGGAACAAGTATTCTTCCAATCATCAGATTTCTACCATGTGATTTTTATGGTATTCACTGGTTGGCCAAGGAGGCGATGTTTCGAGGACCATTGACAAGATAAAATATATTCTGCACAGCTGGGCCCGTTCACTCATACATACAACATCTGTGCACACTCTTCTTCTACTACTTTGACAACGATCAGAACAGGGATTAGGGAACAAACATACTTGAGTATACTTTTAACCCCTTTTGTTTTTTCTTTGTTTTTCTTAGCTTGAATCAATATTATATTCTGTATGTTAGGCTATGAGCTAGAATAAGAAAGTGTTTGGACTAGAGGAGTTTTTTCTTCTTCAAAAGGTATAGCCCACTGTCTTCTGTCTATTGAAATACTAGCAAGAGGCCTATGCAATAACGGCAATTAGCTCTTAGAGGCTAGTATTCAACACAATGACAATGGAGAAAAAAAAAATACATTCTCAGTTTGGTAATAAATCTCTGTGGGTGTCTCTAGAAGGATGACTATATATAGACAGAAACAATCAAATGACACACACACACACACACACAATCCTAGGACAGTCACACTGGCACGTTTAGAAACGACATGAATGTTAGATGAATGTAGATGTGTGTCTCTGGATTTAGGTATTTACAGTTGTCGTTGAGGAAATATCCTTCTCAGATTACTGAACTATTAGTGAACTACAGCACACAAATAAGCTGCCTGTGTGTTCTCACATATGCGCAGCATGCTCAGCTATGCTAAACATCACGTCGCTCGTGCCAATCCAAGGAATAATTGCATTAACAAAAATGGTCCATGGAATAAACAGATCATTTAGAACCCATTGACTAAACATGGTTGGACACAGATAGCAACCTCTGGGGCTGAAGCAGTAATAATAATAATAAACTTTATTTGTATAGCACCTTTCATACAAGAATTGCGGCGCAAAGTGCTTAACAACAAAGAAATTACATGCACTTCAGTGCTTTACATAAAAAAGAACATAAAAACATTAAAAAAATATTAATGTGACATAAGATGGAAAATAAAACCAAAAAGCGGGAGTAGAATACATCAAATGGAAGAATAAAATAGAATAAAAACAAAGTCAACAAATAAAATTCATAAAAACTGTAAAAAATAGAGTGCAGAAATCAAGTAAAATACAACATTTTAAAAGAAGGGCAATAGTGCTTAAGTGCAAAGCAAAGTGTCTGAGCTAGTTAAAGGCTAAAGTGAAGAGATAAGTTTTTAGCTTTTTTTTAAAATATTTAGCGAGCTGGCTTCCCTGATATCTATATGTAGTGTGTTCCATAGTTTAGGGGCGTAATTGACAAAGGCTGCATCCCCGATTTTCTTTCGGCTGTTGATGGGAACCTCCAATAAACCAGCAGCAGATGAGCGCAATGTTCGTGAAGGCAAATAGGGAGTTAGTCATGTGGTTTGGCCCTAGCCCATTAAGGGCTTTGTATACAAGGAGGAGAACCTTGAAATAAATTCTAAATGTTACAGGAAGCCAGTGCAAGGCAGCTAAAACTGGACTAATGTGCTCTCTCCTCTTGGTTCTGGTTAATAGCCGAGCTGCAGAGTTTTGAATGAGCTGAAGTCTCTCAGTGGTTTTCTTCGGGAGGCCAGAAAAAAGTGCATTACAGTAATCAAGTCTGCTTGAAATGAAGGCATGAATCAGTTTTTCTGCATCTTTTTGATTTATAAATGGCCGTACTTTAGCTATGTTTCTAAGGTGGAAAAATGATGTTTTCGTCACCTTGTTAATATGGGACTTGAAGCTTAGCTCTGAGTCTAAAATAACACCAAGACTTGTAACCTCAGATTTAATCCAGGGAGTTAGTTTCCCCAGATTGTTAAACAGCATTTCTCTTTTTGTTTTAGGGCCGAC